>CM061135.1:103071093-103186683 GCA_030789695.1 Scilla litardierei | reverse complement strand
TTGAACTTCGGTGAGAATAGAGGAAACAACATTCTCTCCGCTTAGAAACAACGTGAAATCTCCGTTAATCGTTATTTCCTCCAAAAATCCCACGAAATCCGTGCGAGTCCAAGAAATCAGAAACGATTGATATTGCTTTTGTTTAGATTGTAAGAGTAAACTCTTGTCGGTTTTCCGTAGAAAACAATGGTGACACACAATCGGAAGCTCAGGAACACGGATTTCAATCATTTTAGGCCAAAAATGCCCTCCTTCTGGACATAGAGTGGGCTAGAGCAGCCAGCAACATAATATTTTCAAACCTGTTATTTTGGGCAATTGTGTGTTAATTCTGTTTGAACTTTCATGGGAATATAGAAAACAACCTCATCTCCGCATAGAAACAATGTTTACTGTCCGTTTGTCCTTATTTTCCTCCAAAACAACTACGAAATCTGTGGGAGCCACTGAAATCAGAAACGGGTGCAATTGCTTGTGTTTCGATTGCAAGAGTAAATTCTTGTAGTTTTTCCTTAGAAAACGATGATGACACTCTATCGGAAGCTCATGAACAAGGATTTCGATCGTTTGAGGCTAATAATTCCATCCTGCTTCCATCAGAGTGAGCGAGGGTAGCCAGAAACATAATATTTTCAAACTACATATTTTGGGTAACCGTTGGGTAATTCCAGTTGAACTTCCGTGAGAATAGAGGAAACAACCTCATCTCCGCTTAGAAACAACGTTTACTCTATGTTTTTCCGTATTTCCTCCAAAACACCCATGAAATCCGTGCAAGTCACAGAAATCAGAAACGGGTGCAGTTGCATGTGTTTCGATTGCAAGAGTAAATTCTTGTTGTGTTTTCCTTAGAAAAGGATGGTGATACACTAGCGGAAAATCAGGAACATGGATTGCGATCGTTAGAGGCCAAAAATGCCCTCCTTCTTCCATTAGAGTGAGTTAGGGCAGCGAGAAACATAATATTTTTAAATCAGCTATTTTGGAAAACCGTTGGGTAACACCAGTTTAAATTCCGTTGGAATAAATAAAACAACATCATCTTCGCATAGAAACAACGTTAACTCTCCGTTTGTCCATATATACCTCCAAAACACCAACGAAATCCGTGCGAGTCCCAGAAATCTGAAACTGGTGCAATTGCTTTTGTTTCGAAAGCAAGAGTAAATTCTTATAGTTTTTCCTTAGGAAATGATGGTGACACACTATCGGAAGCTCGGGAACATGGATTTCGATCGTTTGAGGCCTAGAATTCCGTCCTTCAACCATTAGAGTAAACTAGGACAGACAGAAACATAATATTTTCAAACTTGCTATTTTGGGCAACCGTTGGTTAATTCCGGTTGAACTTCCGAGAGAATAGAGGAAACAACATCCTCCCCGCATAGAAACAACGTTAACTCTCCGTTTGTCCTTATTTCCTCCAAAACTCCCACGAAATCCGTGCGAAACGATTGAAATTGCTTGCGTTTCGATTGCAAGTGTAAACTCTTGTCGTTATTCCTTAGAAAACGATGGTGCCACCAATCGGAAGCTTAGGAACACGGATTTCGATCTTTTTAGGCCAGAAAAAACTCTCCTTCTTGCCGTAGAGTGAGCTAGCGCAGCCAGAAACATTATATTTTCAAACATGTTATTTTGGGCAACAGTGGGGTAATTCTTCCGTGGGAATAGAGGAAACAACATTCTCTGCATAGAAACAACGTTTACACTCCGTTTGTCCTTATTTTCCTTCAAAGCAACTATGAAATCCGTGCTAGCCACAAAAACCAGAAACGGGCGCAATTACTTGCGTTTCGATTGCAAGAGTAAATTCTTGAAGTTTTTCCTTAAAAAATGAGGGTGACACACTACCAGAAGCTCAGGAACAAGGATTTCGATCGTTTGAGGCTAAGAATTCCATCCTTCATCCATTAGAGAGAGCGAGGGCAGCCAGAAACATAATATTTTCAAACCTGCTATTTTGGTAACCGTTGGGTAATTCCAGTTGAACTTCCGTGAGAATAGAGGAAACAACCTCCTCTCCGCTTAGAAAGAACGTATACTCTCAGTTTTTCCTTATTTTCTGCAAAACTCCCACGAAATCCGTGCGAGCCTAGAAATTAGAAACGGGTGCAATTGCCTGTGTTTCGATTGTAAGAGTAACTTCTTGTTGTGTTTCCTTAGAAAATGTTGGTGACACGCTATCAGAAACTCATGAACACGGATTTCGATTGTCAGAGGCCAAAATGTCCTCCTTCATCCATTAGAGTGAGTTATGGCAGCCAGAAACATAATATTTTCAAATCTGCTATTTTGGAAAACCGTTGGATAACACCAGTTTAAATTCCGTTGGAATATAGAAAACAACCTCCTCTCCGCATAAAAACGACGTTAACTCTCCGTTTGTCCATATATTCCTCCAAGACTACAACAAAATCCGTGCAAGTCACAGAAATCTGAAACTGGAGAAATTGCGTGTGTTTCGAATGCAAGAGTACTTTCTTGTAGTTTTTCCTTTGAAAATGAAGGTGAAAAACAATTGGAATCTCGGGAACATGGATTTCGATCGTTTGAGCCCAAGAATTCCGTCCTTCAACCATTAGAGTGAACTAGAGCAGACAGAAACATAATATTTTCAAACCTACTAGTTTGGGCAACCTTTGGTTAATTCTGTTTGAACTTCCGTGGGAATAAAGGAAACAACCTCCTCTCCGCATAGAAACAACGTTTACTCTCCGTTTTTCTTTATTTCCTCCAAAACTCCATCGAAATCTGTGCGAGTCCCAGAAATCAGAAACGGGTGCAATTGCCGGTTTTTCGATTGCAAGAGTAAATTCTTGTTGTGTTTCCTTAAGGAAAAGGATGGTAACACACTATCGGATACTCAGGAACACGGATTTCTATCGTTAGATGCCCAAAATGCCCTCCTTCATCCATAAGAGTGAGTTTGGGCTGCCAGAAACATAATATTTTCAAATCTGATATTTCGAAAAACCGTTAGGTAACACCAGTTTAAATTCCGTTGGAATATAGAAAACAACCTCATCTCCCCATAGAAACAACGTTAACTCTCCGTTTGTCCATATATTCCTCCAAAACTCCATCGAAATCCGTGCGAGTCCCAGAAATCTGAAACTGATGCAATTTCGTGTGTTTCGAATGCAAGAGTACATTCTTGTAGTTTTTCCTTAGAAAACGATGGTGACAAAATATCGGAAGCTTGGTAACATGGATTTCGATTGTTTGAGGCCAAGAATTCTGTCCTTCAACCATTAGAGTGAACTAGGGCAGACAGAAACATAATATTTTCAAACCTTCTTTTTTGGGCCGCCGTTGGTAATTCCAGTTGAACTTCCGAGAGAATAGATGAAACAACCTCCTCTCCGCATAGAAACACCGTTAACACTTCGTTTGTCCATGTTTCCTCCAAAACTCCCACGAAATTCGTGCGAGTCCAAGAAATATGAAACGATTGAAATTGCTTGTGTTTCGATTGCAAGAGTAAACTCTTGTCGGTTTTCCTTAAAATACGAGGGTGACATACTTTCAGAAGTCAGGAACACGGATTTCGATCATTTTATCCCAAAAATGCCCTCCTTCTTGCCTTAGAGTGAGCTAGGGCAGCCAGAGACATAATATTCCCATACCTGCTATTTTAGGCAACCGTTGGGTAATTCTGTTTGAACTTCCGTGGGAATAGAGGAAACAACCTCCTCTCCACATAGAAAATTACGTTTACTCTCCGTTTGTCCTTATTTTCCTCCAAAACAACTACGAAATCCGTGGGAGCCACAGAGATCAAAAACGGGTGCAATTGCTTGTGTTTCGATTGCAAGAGTAAATTCTTGTAGTTTTTTCTTAGAAAACGATAGTGACACACTATCGGAAGCTCAGGAACAAGGATTTCGATCGTTTGAGGCTAAGAATTCCCTCCTTCATCCATTAGAGTGAGTGATGGCAGCCAGAAAAATAATATATTCAAACCTACTATTTTGGGTAACCGTTGGGTAATTCCAGTTGAACGTCCGTGAAAGTAGAGGAAACAATTTGAAACAATGTTTAGTCCCTGTTTTTCCTTATTTCCTCCAAAACTCCCACGAAATTTGTGTGATTCCCAGAAATCAGAAACGATTGAAATTGATTGTGTTTCGATTGCAAGTGTAAACTCATGTCGTTTTTCCTTTGAAATCGATGGTGACACGCTATCAGAAGCTCAGGAACACGGATTTCGTTCCTTTTAGGCCAAAAATGCCCTCCTTCTTGCCTTAGAGTAAGCTAGGGCAGCCAGAAACATAATATTTTCAAACCTGCTATTTTGGGCAAACGTTGGTTAATTCTGTTTGAACTTCCGTGGGAATAGAGGAAACAACCTCCACTTCGCATAGAAACATCGTTTACTCTCCGTTTTTCTTTATTTCCTCCAAAACTCCCTCGAAATCCATGCGAATCCCAGAAATCAGAAACGGGTTCAATTGCTTGTGTTTCGATTGCAAGAGTAAATTCTTGTTGTGTTTCTTTAGAAAATGATGGTAACACACAATCGGAATCTCAGGAACATGGATTTCGATCGTTAGATGCCATAAATGCTCTCCTTCATCCATAAGAGTGAGTTTGGGCCGACAGAAACATAATATTTTCAAATCAGCTATTTAGGGGAACCGTTGGGTAACACCAGTTTAAATTCCGTTGGAATATAGAAAACTACCTCCTATCCGCATAGAAACAACGTTAACTCTCCGTTTGTCCATATATTATTCCAAAACTCCAACGAAATCTGTGTGAGTTCCAGAAATCTGAAACTGGTGCAATTGCGTGTGTTTCGAATGCAAGAGTACATTCTTGTAGTTTTTCCTTAGAAAACAATGGTGACAAACTATTGGAAGCTCGGAAACATGGATTTCGATTGTTTGAGGCCAACAGTTTTGTCCTTCAACCATTAGAGTGAACTAGGGCAGACAGAAACATAAAATTTTCAAACCTGCTATTTTGGGCAACCGTTGGTAATTCTAGTTGAACTTCCAAAAGAATAGAGGAAACAACCTCCTCTCCGCATAAAAACAACGTTAACACTCCGTTTGTTCTTATTTGCTCCAAAACTCCCACGAAATTCGTGCGAGTCTAAGAAATCAGAAACGATTGAAATTGCTTGTGTTTCGATTGCAAGAGTAAACTCTTGTCGGTTTTCCTTAGAAAACGATGGTGTCACATGATCGGAAGCTCAGGAACACGGATTTCAATCATTTTAGGCCAAAAATGCCGTCCTTCATGCCATAGAGCAAGCTAGAGTAGCCAGAAACATAATATTATTAAACCTGCTATTTTGGGCAACCGTTGGACAATTCTGTTTGAACTTCTGTGGGAAACAACCTCCTCTACACAAAGAAACAACGCTTACTATCCGTTTGTCCTTATTTTCATCCAAAACAAGTATGAAATCCGTGGGAGCCACAGAAAGCAGAAACGGGTGCAATTGCTTGTGTTTCGATTGCAAGAGTAAATTCTTGTAGTTTTTCCTTAGAAAACGGTGGTGACACACTATCGGAAGCTCAGAAACAAGGATTTCGATCGTTTGAGGCTAATAATTCCATCCTGCATCCATTAGAGTGAGCGAGGGCAGCCAGAAACATAATATTTTCAAACCTGCTATTTTGGGCAACCGTTGGGTAATTGCAGTTGAACTTCCGCGTGAATAGAGGAAACAACCTCATCGCCGCTTAGAAATAACGTTTACTATCTGTTTTTTCTGTATTTCCTCCAAAACTCCCATGAAATCCGTGCGAGTCACAGAGATCAGAAACAGGTGCAATTGCATGTGTTTCAGTTGCAAGAGTAAATTCTTGTACTGTTTCCTTAGAAAACGATGGTGATACACTACCGAAAACTCAGGAACACGGATTGCAATCGTTAGAGCCCAAAAATTCCCTCCTTCATCCATTTGAGTGAGTTAGTAGGGCAGCCAGAACATAATAGTTTTAAATCAGCTATTTTGGGAAACCGTTGGGTAACACCAGTTTAAATTCTGTTGGAATAAAGAAAACAACATCCTCTTCGCATAGAAACAACTTTAACTCTCCGTTTGTCCATATATTCTGCCAAAACTCCAACGAAATCGGTGCGAGTCCCAGAAATCTCAAACTGGTGCAATTACTTCTGTTTCGAATGCAAGAGTAAATTCTTGTAGTTTTCCTTAGAAAACAATTGTGACACACTATCGGAAGCTAGGGAACATGGATTTCGATTGTTTGAGGCCAGGAATTCCGTCCTTCAACCATTACAGTGAACTAAGGCAGACAGAAGCATAATATTTTCAAACCTGCTATTTTGGGCAACCGTTGGGTAATTCCGGCTGAACTTCCAAGAGAATAGAGGAAACAACCTCCTCTCCTCATAGAAACAACGTTAACTCTCCGTTTGCCCTTATTTCCTCCAAAACTCCCTCGAAATCCGTGCGAGTCCCAGAAATTAGAAACGATTGAAATTACGAGTGTTTCGATTGAAAGAGTAAATTCTTGTCTGTTTTCCTTAGAAAAAGATGGTGACACACTATAGGAAGCTCAGGAACACGCATTTCGATCATTTTAGGCCAAAAATCCCCTCCTTTTGCCTTAGAGTGAGCTAGGGTAGCCAGAAATATAATATTTTCAAACCAGCTATTTTAGGCAACTGTTGGGAAATTCTGTTTGAATATCCGTGGGAATAGAGGAAACAACCTCCTCTCCGCATAGAAAGAACGTTTACTCTCCGTTTGTCCTTATATTCCTCCAAAACAAATACGAAATCCGTGCGGGCCACAGAAATCAGAAACTGGTGCAATTACTTGTGTTTCGATTGCAAGAGTAAATTCTTGTAGTTTTTCCTTAGAAAATGATGGTGACACATGATCGGAAGCTCAGGAACAACGATTTCGATCGTTTTGAGGCTAGGAATTCCATCCTGCATCCATTAGTGTGAGCGAGGGCGGCCAGAAACCTAATATTTTCAAACCTGCTATTTTGGTTAACCGTTGAATAATTCCAGTTGAACTTCCGTGAGAATAGAGGAAACAACCTCCTCTCCGCTTAGAAACAACATTTACTCTTTGGTTTTCCTTATTTCCTCCAAAACACCCACGAAATCCGTGCGAGTCCCAGAAATCAGAAATGGGTGCAATTGCATGTGTTTCGATTGCAAGAGTAAATTCTTGTTGTGTTTCCTTAGAAAACGATGGTGACACACTATCGGAAACTCAGGAACACAGATTTTGACCGTTAGAGGCTAAAATTGCCTGCTTCATCCATTAGGTGAGTTAGGGCAGCCAAAAACATAATATTTTCAAATCACCTATTTTTGAAAACCGTTGGGTAAACCCAGTTTAAATTCCGTTCGAATATAGAAAACAACCTCCTCTCCGCATAGAAACAACGTTAACTCTCAGTTTGAAACTAGTGCAATTGCTTGAGTTTCGAATGCAAGAGTAAATTCTACTAGTTTTTCCTTAGAAAACGATGGTGACACACTATCGAAATCTCAGGAACATGGATTTCGATCGTTTGAGGCCAAGAATTCCGTCCTTCAACCATTAGAGTGAACTAGTGCAGACAGAAATAGAAAATTTTCAAACCTGCTATTTTGGGCAACCGTTGGGTAATTTCGGTTGAACTTCCGAGAGAATAGAGGAAACAACATCCTCTCCGCATAGAAGAAACGTTAACGATGGTGACACACTATTCCAAGCTTAGGAACACGGATTTCGATAATCTTAGGCCTTCTACTCGACACAAGAAAAAGAACTTTATACTTTTTCTTGTGTCGTCTTGTATTGAAATAATAATGATTTTTCTCTTGTTCGTCAAAGATTACTATTTTCTCTAGGTCTATCAATGCGCCTTCTTTCTTGCCTTAGAGTGAGTTAGGGCAGCCAGAAACATAATATTTTCAAACTTGCCATTTTGGCCAACCGTTGGGTAATTCTATTTGAACTTCCGTGGGAATATAGGATACATCCTCCTCTCCGCATAGAAACAACGTTTACTCTCCGGTTGTCCTTATTTTCCTCCAAAATAACTACGAAATCCGAGCGAGACACAGAAATCAGAAACGGGTGCAATTGCTTGTGTTTTGATTGCAAGAGTAAATTCTTGTAGTTTTTCCTTAGAAAATGATGGTGACACACTATCGGAAGCTCTGGAAAAAGGATTCCGATCGTTTGATGCTAAAAATTCCATCCTGCATCCATTAGAGTGAGCGAGGGCAGCCAGAAACATAATATTTTCAAACCTGCTATTTTGGGTAACCGTTGGGTAATTCCAGTTAAACTTCCGTGAGAATAGAGGAAACAACCTCCTCTCCTCTTATAAAAAATGTTTACTCTCTGTTTTTCCATATTTCCTCCAAAACTCCCACGAAATCTATTCGAGTCACAGAAATCGGAAACAGTTACAATTGCATTTGTTTCGATTGCAAGAGTAAATTCTTATTGTGTTTCCTTAGAAAACGATGGTGATACACTATCCAGAAACATAATATTTTTAAATCAGCTATTTTGGGAAACCGTTGGGTAACACCAGTTTAAATTCCGTTAGAATATAGAAAACAACCTCCTCTCAGCATAGAAATAACGTTAACTCTCCGTTTGTCCTTAAATTACTCCAAAAATCCAACAAAATCCGTGCGAGTCTCAGAAATCTGAAACTGGTGCAATTGCTTGTGTTTCGAATGCAAGAGTAAATTTTTGTAAGTTTTCCTTAGAAAACGGTGGTGACAAACTATTGGAAGCTCGGGAACATGAATTTCGATCGTTTGAGGCCAAGAATTCTTTCCTTCAACCATTAGAGTGAACTAGGGCAGACAGAAACATAATATTTTCAAACCTGCTATTTTGGACAACCGTTGGGTAATTCCAGTTGAACTTCCGAGAGAGTAGAGGAGACAACCTCCTCTCCGTATAGAAACAACGTTATTTCTCAGTTTGTCCTTTTTTCCTCCATAAGTCCCACGAAATCCGTGCTAGTCCCAGAAATCAGAAACAATTGAAATTGATTCTGCTTCGATTGCAAGAGTAAACCCTTGTCGTTTTTCCTTAGAAAACGATGGTGGCACACTATCGGAAGTCAGGAACACGGATTTCGATCATTTTATGCCAAAAATGCCCTCCTTCTTGCCTTAGAGTGAGCTACTGCAGCCAGAAATATAATATTTTAAAACCTACTATTTTAGGCAACTGTTGGGTAATTCTGTTTGAACTTCTGTGGGTATAGAAGAAACAACCTCCTCTCCGTATAGAAAGAACGTTTACTCTCCTTTTGTCCTTATTTTCCTCCAAAACAACTACGAAATCCGTGGGAGCCACAAAAATCAGCAACGGGTGCAATTGCTTGTGTTTCGATTGCAAGAGTAAATTCTTGTAGTTTTTCCTTAGAAAATGATGGTGACACATGATCGGAAGCTCAGGAACAAGGATTTCTATCGTTTGGGGCTAAGAATTCCAGCCTTCATCCATTAGAGTGAGCGATGGCAGCCAGAAACATAATATATTCAAACCTACTCTTTTGGGTAACCGTTGGGTAATTCCAGTTGAACTTCCGTGAGAATAGAGGAAACAACATGAAACAACGTTTACTCCCCGTTTTTCCTTATTTCCTCCAAAACTCCCACGAAATTCGTGCGATTCCCAGAAATCAGAAACGATTGAAATTGATTGTGTTTCGGTTGCAAGTGTAAACTTTTGTCGATTTTCCTTAGAAATCGATGGTGACACACTATCGGAAGCTCAAGAACACGGATTTCGTTCCTTTTAGGCCAAAATGCCCTCCTTCTTGCCTTAGAGTAAGTTAGGGCAGCCAGAAACATAATATTTTCAAACCTGCTATTTTGGGCAAACGTTGGTTAATTCTGTTTGAACTTCCGTGGGAATAGATGAAACAACCTCCTCTCCGCATAGAAACAACATTTACTCTCTGTTTTTCCTTATTTCCCCCAAAACTCTCTCGAAGTTTGTGCGAGTCCCAGAAATCAGAAACGGGTGCAATTGTAAATTCTTGTTGTGTTTCCTTAGAAAACAATGGTAGCACACTATCGGAAACTCAGGAACACGGATTTCAATCGTTAGATGCCGAAAATGCCCTCCTTCATCCATAAGAGTGAGTTTGGGCTGCCAGAAACAAAATATTGTCAAATCTGCTATTTTTGGAAGCCGTTGGGTAACACCAGTTTAAATTCCGTTGGAATATAGAAAACAACCTCCTCTCCGTTTGTCCATATATTCCTCCAAAACTCCAACGAAATCCGTGCGAGTCTCAGAAATCTGAAACTGGTTCAATTGCGTGTGTTTCGAATGCAAGAGTACATTCTTGTAGTTTTTCCTTAGAAAACGATGGTGACAAACAATCGGAAGCTCGGGAACATGGATTTCGATCGTTTTTTAGGCCAAGAATTCTGTCCTTCAACCATTAGAGCGAACTAGGGCAGACAAAAACTTAATATTTTAAAACCTGCTATTTTGAGCAACCGTTGGGTAATTCCAGTTGAACTTCTGAGAGAATAGAGGAAACAACCACCTCTCTGCATAGAAACAACGTTAACTCTCCATTTGTCCTTATTTCCTTCAAAACTCCCACGAAATCCTTGCGAGTCCAAGAAATCAAAAACGATTGAAATTGCTTGTGTTTCCATTGCAATAGTAAACTCTTGTCAGTTTTCCGTAGAAAGCAATGGTGACACACGATCGAAAGGTCAGGAACACGGATTTCAATCATTTTAGCCCAAAAATGCCCTCCTTCTTGCCATAGAGTGAGCTAGAGCAGCTAGAAACATAATATTTCCAAACCTGCTATTTTGGGCAGCTAGGAACACGGGTGCAATTGCATGTGTTTCGATTGCAAGAGTAAATTCTTGTTGTGTTTCCTTAGAAAACGATGGTGATATACTATCGGAATCTCAGGAACACTGATTTCGATTGTTGGAGGCCAAAAATGCTCTCCTCTATCCATAGAGTGAGTTAGGGTAGCCAGAAACATAATATTTTTAAAGCAGCTATTTGGGAAACTGTTGGGTAACACCAGTTTAAATTCCGTTGGAATATATAAAAACAACATCCTCTCCGCATAGAAACAACATTAACTCTCTGTTTGTCCTTATATTCCTCCAAAAATCCAACGAAATCCGTGCAAGTCCTAGAAATTTGAAACTGGTGCAATTGCTTGTGTTTCGAATGCAAGAGTAAATTCTTTTAGTTTTCTTTAGAAAACGGTGGTGACAAACTATCGGAAGCTCGGGAACATGGATTTCGATCGTTTAAGGCCAAGAATTCTGTCCTTCAACCATTAGAGTGAACTAGGGCCGACAGAAACATAATATTTTCAAACCTGCTACTTTAGGCAACCGTTGGGTAATTCCAGTTGAACTTCCGAGAGAATAGAGGAAACAAGCTCTACTCTGAATAGAAACAACGTTAACTCTCAGTTTGTCCCTTTTTCCTCCAAAGTCCCACGAAATCCGTGTGAGTCCCAGAAATCAGAAACGATCGAAATCGATTCTGCTTCGATTGCAAGAGTAAAACCTTGTCGTTTTCCTTAGAAAAAGATGGTGACACAATATCGGAATTCAGGAACACAGATTTCGATCATTTTATGCCAAAAATGCCCTCCTTCTTGCCTCAGAGTGAGATTGGGCAGCCAGAAACATAATATTTTCAAACCTGCTATTTTAGGCAACCGTTGGGTAATTTTGTTTGAACTTCCATGGGAATAGAGGAAACAACATCCTCTCCGCATAGAAAGAACGTTTACTCTCCGTTTGTCCTTATTTTCCTCCAAAACAACTACGAAATCCGTGCGAGCCACAGAAATCAGAAACAGGCGCAATTACTTGTGTTTCGATTGCAAGAGTAAATTCTTGTAGTTTTTCCTAAGAAAACGATAGTGACACACTATCGAATGCTCATGAACAAGGATTTCGATCGTTTGAGACCAATAATTCCATCCTTCATTGATTAAAGTGAGAGATGGCAGTCAGAAACATAAAATTTTCAAACCCACTATTTTGGGTAACCATTGGGTAATTCTAGTTGAACTTCCGTGAGAATAGAGGAAACAACATGAAACAACTTTTACTCTCCGTTTTTCCTTATTTCCTCCAAAACTCCCACGAAATCTGTGTGAGTCCCAAAAATCAGAAACCGATTGAAATTGATTGTGTTTTGATTGCAAGAGTAAAGTATTGTCGTTTTTCCTTAGAAATCGATGGTGACACACGATCGGAAGGTCAGGAACACGGATTTCGTTCCTTTTAGGCCAAAAATGCCCTCCTTCTTGCCTTAGAGTGTGATAGGGCAGCCATAAACATAATATTTTAAAACCTGCTATTTTGGATAACCGTTGGGTAATTCCAGTTGACCTTCCGTGAGAATACAGGAAACAACCTCCTCTCGGCTTAGAAACAACGTATACACACTGTTTTTCCTTATTTCCTCCAAAACTCCCACGAAATCTGTGCGAGTCACAGAAATCAGAAACGGGTGCAATTGCATGTGTTTCGATTGCAAGAGTAAATTCTTGTTGTGTTTCCTTATAAAACGATGGTGATATACTATCGGAAACTCAGGAACACTGATTTCGATCGTTGGAGGCTAAAAATGCTCTCCTCTATCCATTAGAGTGAGTTAGGGCAGCCAGAAACATAATATTTTCAAATTTGCTACTTCAGAAAACCGTTGGATAGAAAATAACCTCCTCTCCACATAGAAAAATGTTAACTCTCCCTTTATCCATATATTCCTCCAAAACTCCCACAAAATCCGTGCGAGTCCCAGAAATCTGAAACTGGCGCAATTGTGTATGTTTCGTAAGCAAGAGTACATTCTTGTAGTTTTTCCTTAGAAAACGATGGTGACAAACTACTGGAAGCTCGGGAACATGGATTTCGATCGTTTGAGGCCAAGAATTCTGTCCTTCAAACATTAGAGTGAACTAGGACAGACAGAAACTTAATATATTCAAACTTGCTATTTTGGGCAACCGTTGGGTAAATTCAGTTGAACTTCCGAAAGAATAGAGGAAACAACCTCCTCTCCGTAGATAAACAATGTTAACTCTTCGTTTGTCCTTATTTCCTCCAAAACTCCCACGAAATTCTTACGAGTCCAAGAAATCAGAAACGATTGAAATTGCTTGTATTTCGATTGGAAGAGTAAACTTGTGTCGGTATTCCTTAGAAAACGTTGGTGACACACTATCGGAAGTCAGGAACACGGATTTCGATCATTTTATGCCAAGAATGCCCTCTTTCTTGCCTTAGAGTGAGCTAGGGCAGCCAGAAACATAATATTCACAAACCTGTTATTTTGGGCAACCGTTGGGTAATTCTGTTTGAACTTCCGTGGGAATAGAGGAAACAACCTCCTCTCCGCATAGAAACAAAGATTTCTCTACGTTTGTCCTTATTTTCCTCCAAAACGACTACGAAATCCGTGCGAGCCTCACAAACCAAAAACGGGTGCAATTGCTTGTGTTTCGATTGCAAGAGTAAATTCTTCTAGTTTTTCCTTAGAAAACGATAGTGACACACTATCGAAAGCTCAGGAACAAGGATTTCGATCGTTTGAGGCTAAGAATCACATCCTTCACCCATTAGAGTGAGCGATGGCAACCAAAAATATGATATTTTCAAACCTACTATTTTGGGTAACCGTTGGATAATTCCAGTTGAACTTCCGTGAGAATGGAGGAAACAATCTCATCTCCGCTTAGAAACAACTATTACTCTCTGTTTTACCTTATTTCCACCAAAGCTCCCATGAAATCCGTGCGAGTCACAGAAATCAGAAACGGGTGCAATTGCATGTGTTTTGATTGCAAGAGTAAATTCTTGTAGTGTTTCCTTAGAAAATGATGGTGATACACTATCGGAAACTTAGGAACATGGATTGCGACCGTTAGAGGCCAAAAATGCTCTCTTTCATCCATTAGAGTGAGTTAGGGCAGCCAAAAACGTAATATTTTTAAATCAGCTGTTTTGGGAATCCGTTGGGTAACACCAGTTTAAATTCCGGTTGAATAAAGCAAACAACATCCTCTCCGCATAGAAACAACGCTAACTCTCCGTTTGTCCACATATTCTTTCAAAACTCCAACGAAATCCGTGCGAGTCCCAGAAATCTGAAACAGGTGCAATTGCTGGTGTTTCGAATGCAAGAGTAAATTTTTGTAGTTTTTCCTTAGAGAACGATGGTGACACACTATCAGAAGCTCGGGAACTTGGATTTCGATCGTTTGAGGCTAGGAATTCCGTCCTTCAACCATTAGAGTGAACTTGGGCAGACAGAAACATAATATTTTCGAACCTGCTATTTTTGGCAACCGTTGGGTAATTCCGGTTGATCTTCCGAGAGAATATAGGAAACAACCTCCTCTCCGCATAGAAACAAATTTAACTCTCCGTTTGTCCTTATTTACTCCAAAACTCCCACAAAATCCGTGCGAGTCCCAGAAATTAGAAACGATTGAAATTGCTTGTGTTTCGATTGCAAGAGTAAACTCTTGTCGTTTTTCCTTAGAAAACGATGGTGACACACTATAGAAATCTCAGGAACACGGATTTCGATCATTTTAGGCCAAAAATGCCCTCCTTCTTGCCGTAGAGTGAGCTAGGGCAGCCAGAAACATAATATTTTCGAACCTGTTATTTTGGGCAACCGTTGGGTAATTCTGTTTTAACTTCCGTGGGAATAGAGGAAACAACCTTCTCTCCGCATAGAAACAACAAGAATTTACTCCGTTTGTCTATATATTGCTCCAAAACTCCAACAAAATTCGTGTAAGTTCCAGAAATCTGAAACTGGTGCAATCGCTTGTGATTCGAATGCAAGAGTAAATTCTTGTGGTTTTTCCTTAGAAAATGATGGGGACATACTATCGGAAGCTCGGGAACATTGATTTCGATCGTTTGATGCCAAGAATTCCGTCCATCAACCATTAAATGAACTGGGCAGACAGAAACATAATATTTTCAAATCTGTTATTTTGGACAACCATTGGGTAATTCCAGTTGAACTTCCGCGAGAATCGAGGAAACAACATCCACTTTGCATAGATATAATGTTAACTCTCTCCATTTGTCCTTATTTCCTCCAAAAGTCCCGCTAGATCCGTGAGAGTTCCAGAAATCAGAAACGATTGAAATTGCTCGTGTTTCGATTGCAAGAGTAAAATCTTGTCAGTTTTCCTTAGAAAACGATGGTGACACACTATCGGAAGCATAGGAACACGGATTTCCATCATTCTAGGACAAAAATGCCCGCCTTCATGCCTTAGAGTGAGCTAGTGCAGCCAGAAACATAATATTTTCAAACCTGCTATTTTGGGCAACCGTTGGAAAATTCAATTTGAACTTCCGTGGGAATAGAGGAAACAACCTACTCTCCGCATAGAAACTACTCTCGGTTTGTTCTTATTTTCCTCCAAAACAACTACGAAATTCGTGCTAGCCAAAGAAATCAGAAACGGGTGCAATTGCTTGTGTTTCGATTGCAAGAGTAAATTCTTGTAGTTTATCCTTAGAAAACGAGGGTGACATACTATAGGAAGCTCAGGAACAAGGATTTCGATTGTTTGAGGCTAAGAATTCCATCCTGCATCCATTAAACTTGAAATTTTTGGGTAACATGTGGGTAATTCAAGTTGAACTTCCGTGAGAATAGAGGAAACAACCTCCTCTCCGCTTAGAAACAATGTTTTACTCTCTGTTTTCCTTACTCCAAAACTCCCACGAAATCCGTGCGAGTCCCAGAAATCAGAAACGATTGAAATTGCTTGTGTTTCGATTGAACGAGTAAACTCTTGTCGGTTTTCCTTAGAAAACGATGGTGACACACTATAGGAAGCTCAGGAACACGGATTTCAATCATTTTAGGTGAAAATGCTCTCCTTCTTGCCTTAGAGTGAGGTAGGGCAGCCAGAAATAGAATATTTTCAAATCTGCTATTTTACGCGCTGAGCAAAAATTTCTACATTTAACCAAAATTACTCAGCCCGCACAACCGGCAAAATTGTGATCGTTTTGCGCACTGACCAAAACTATCTACATTTACAAAAAATTACCCAACGCGCACAACCGGCAAAATATTGACAGTTTTCCGCACTAAGCAAAACTGTCTACATTTACCCAAAATAACATATTGTGCACAACAGGGAAAAATGTGACTGTTTTGCGCGCCTGGCAAAATTGTCTACATTTACCCAAAATACGCAGCGCACAAAGCCGGCAAAATTATGATTGTTTTGTGCGCTGGGCAAACTGTAAACATTTACCCAAAATTACCAGCGCACACACCCGGCAAAATTGCGACCGTTTTGCGCGCTGAGCAAAATAGCCTACATTTGCCCAAAATTACCCAACGTGCACAACCGACAAAATTGTGACAGTCTTGCGCACTGAGCAACACTGCCTACATTTTCCAAAAATTACCCAACATACATTTACCCAGAAATACGCAGCGCGCATAGCCGGCAAAATTATGACTTTTTTGCGCGCTGGGTAAACTGTAAACATTTACCCAAAATACGCAGCGTGCATAGCCGGCAAAATTATGACTGTTTTGCGCGCTAGGCAAACTGTTAACATTTACCCAAAATTACCAGCGCCCACACCCGGTAAAATTGTGACCGTTTTGCGCGCTGCGTAAAACAGCCTACATTTGCCCAAAATTACCCAACGTGCACAACCGACAAAATTGTGACCGCTTTGCGTGCTGAGCAAAACTGTTTACATTTTCCAAAATTACCCAACGCGAACAACCGGCAAAATTGGGACAGTTTTACGCTCTGATACAAAATGTCTACATTTAACCAAAGTGGCGAAGCACATAGAGCCGGCAAAATTGAGCCCGTTTTGCGCGCTGAGCAAAAATGTCAATATTTGCCAAAAATTACCGAGAGCGCACAACAGGCAAAATTCTGACAGTTTTGCGCGCTATCAACATTTACCCAAAATTACCCAGTGCGCACAACTGGAAAAAATGTGACTGTTTTCCACGCTGAGCAAAACTGTCTACATTTATCCAAAATTACCGAGCGCGTAGAACCGGCAAATTGTGACCGTTTTGCGCGCTATGCAAATATTGTTTATATTTACCCAGTGCCCACAACCCGCAAAATTATGACTGTTTTGCGCGCTGAGCACAAATGTCTACATTTACCCAAAGTGACCTAGCGCGCACAAACTGTAAAATTATGACTGTTTTGCACGGTGACCAAATATGTCTACATTTACCAAAAATTACACATTGCTCGCAACCGGCAAAATTGTGACCATTTTGCGCGATGAGCAAAAATCTCTACACTTAACCAGAATTACTCAGCGCGCATAGCCGGCAAAAATTGTGACCGTTATGAGCACTAGGCAAAAGTGTCAACATTTACCCAAAATTACCAGCGCACAGACCCGACAAAATTGTGACCATTTTGCGCGCTGCGCAAAACAGCCTACATTTGCCCAAAATTACCCAACACGCACAAACAACAAAATTGTGACTGTTTTGCGCACAGAGCAAAACTGTCTAAATTTTCCAAAAATTATGCAACGCGCACAACCGGCAAAATTGTGACAGTTTTCCGCATTGATCAAAACTGTCTACATTTACCCAAAATTACCCAGTGTGCACAACCGGAAAAAATGTGACCGTTTTGCGCGCTGGAAAAAGCAGTCTACATTTACCCAAAATTACCCAGCGCGCACAACTCGTAAAATTATGACTGTTTTGCGTGCTAAGCAAATAATGTCGACATTTACCCAATGTGACCCAGCGCGCACAACCTGCAAAATTGTGACTGTTTTGCGCGCTGACCAAATATGTCTACATTTACCCAAAGTGTCGCTTCGCGTACAAGCGGCAAAATTGTGACCGTTTTGCGCTCTGAGCAAAAATGTCTACATTTAACCAAAATTACGCAGCCCGCACAACCGGCAAAATTGTGACCGTTTTGTGCACTGACCAAAACTGTCTACACTTTCCAAAAATTACCCACAGCGCACAACCGGCAAAATTTTGACAGTTTTGCGCGCTGAGCAAAACTGTCTACATTTACCCAAAATTACCTAGCGCGCACAACCGGCAAAAATGTGACCGTTTTTCGCGATGTGCAAAACTGTCTACATTTACCCAAAATTACAAAACCGGGAAAATTGTGATTGTTTTGCCTGCAACGCAAATATTGTCTACATTACACAAATTTACCCAGCGCCCAAAACCCGAAAAATTGTGACTGTTTTGCGTGCTATGCAAATATTGTCTACATTACCCAAATTTACCCAGCGCCCACAACCCGCAAAATTGTGACTGTTTTGCGTGCTGAGCTCAAATGTCTACATTTACCCAAAGTCACCCAGCGCGCACAACCTGTAAAATTATGACTGTTTTGCGCGTTGACCAAATATGTCTACATTTACCAAAAATTACACATCACTCACAACCTGAAAAATTGTGACCATTTTGCGCGCTGCGCAAAAATGTCTACGTTTAACCAAAATTACTCAGCGCGCATAGCCAGCAAGATTGCCACCGTTTTGCTCACTTGACAAAACTGTCTACATTTATCCAAAATTGCCAGCGCGCACGCCCGACAAAATTACGACCATTTTGCACGCTGGGCAAAAATATCTACATTTACCCAAATTTACCACGCAAACACCCGGTAAAATTTGGACTGTTTTGCGCGCTGCGCAAAACAGCCTACATTTGCCCAAAATTACCGAACATTCACAACCGGCAAAATTGTGACAGTTTTCCGCTCAGAGCAAAACTGTCAACATTTCCCCAAAATTACCCAACGCGCACAACACGCAAAATTGTGACTGTTTTGCGCGCTACGCAAATAATCTCTACATTTGCGCAATGTGACCCAGGGCGCACAACCTGCAAAATTGTGACCGTTTTGCGCGCTGACCAAATATGACTACATTTACCCAACGTGATTCTGCGCGCACTACCGGCAAAATAGTGACTGTTTTGCGCGCTGAGCAAAAATGTCTCCATTTAACCAAAATTACGCAGCCCGAACAACCGGCAAAATTGTGACCGTTTTGCACACTGACAAAAACTGTGTACATTTTCCAAAAATTACCCAGCGCACTGACAAAAATTGTGACTGTCTTGCACGCTGAGCAAAAATCTCTACATTTAACCAAATTTACTCAGCACGCATAGCCGGCAAAATTGTGACCGTTTTGCACGCTTGGGAAAACAGTCTACATTTATCGAAAATTACTAGCATGTACGCCTGGCAAAATTGCGACCGTTTAGCACGCTGTGCAAAATGTCAACATTTTCCCAAATTACCAGCGCAAACACCCGGTAAACTTTTGACTGTTCTGCGCGATGGGTAAAAATGTCAACATTTACCCAAAATTACTCAGCCCGCACAACCGGCATAATTGTGACTGTTTTGCGCATTGACCAAAACTGTCTACATTTGCCAAATATTACCCAGCGCGCAAAACCGACAAAATTCTGACAGATTTGGGCGCTGAACAAAACTGTCAACATTTTTACACAAAATTATCCAGTGCGCACACCCGACAAAAATATGACCGCTTTGCGCGCTGGGCAAATCTGTTTACATTTACCCAAAATTACTCTGCGCGCACAACCCGCAAAATTGCGACTGTTTTGTGCGCTGAGCACAAAAGTCTACATTTACCCAAAGTGACCCAGCGCGCACAACATGTAAAAATTATGACTGTTTTGCGCGCTGACCAAATATGTTTACATTTACCAAAAATTACACATCGCTCACAACCGGCAAAATTGTGACCATTTTGTGCGCTAAGCAAAAATGTCACATTTAAGTAAAATTACTCAGCGTGCATAGCCGGCAAAATTGTGACCGTTTTGCGTGCTTGGTAAAATTGTCAATGTTTACCCAAAATTACCCGCGACACACCCGGCAAAATTGTGACCGTTTTACGCACTAACCAAAACTGTGTACATTTTCCAAAAATTACCGAGCACGCACAACCGGCAAAATTCTGACAGTTTTGCGCGCTGAGCAAAACTGTCTACATTTACCCAAAATTTGCCAGCGCGCACAACGGGCAAAATTTTGACCGTTTTGCGTGCTACGCAAATATTGTATACATTTACCCAAATTTACCCAGCGCCCACAACTCGCAAAATTGTGACTGTTTTGCACGCTGATTACAAATGTCTACATTTACCCAAAGTGACCCAGCGCGCACAACCTGTAAAATTATGACTGTTATGCGCACTGACCAAATATGTCTACATCTATCAAAAATTACACATCGCTCACAACAGGCAAAATTGTGACCATTTTGCGCACTGCATAAAAATGTCTACATTTTTACCAAAATTACTCAGCGCGCATAGCCGGCAAAATTGTGACCGTTTTGCTCGCTGAGCAAAACTGCCTACATTTTCCAAAAATTACCCAACGCGCACAACCGATAAAATTGTGACAATGCAAAACTTTCAACATTTACCCAAAATTATCCAGTGTGCACAACCGGCAAAATCTGACTGTTTTGCACACTGGGAAAAACTGTATACATTTATCCAAAATTACCCAGCGCGCACAACCTGCAAAATTTTGACTGTTTTGCGCGATACGCAAATAATTTATACATTTACCCAAAGTGACCTAGCGCGCACAACCTGCAAAATTGTGACTATTTGGCGCGCTGACAAAATATGTCTATATTTACCCATAGTGACTCTGTGTGCACAACCGACAAAATTGTGACCGTTTTGCGCGCTGAGCAGAAATGTCTACATTTAACCAAAATTATCCAGTCCGTACAACCGGCAAAATTGTGACCGTTTTGGGCACTGACCAAAGCTATCTACATTTACGAAAAATTACCCAGCGCGCACAACCGGCAAAATTTTGACAGTTTTGCGCACTGAGCAAACCTGTCTACATTTACTCAAAATTACACTTTGCGCACAACCGGAAAAAATGTGACTGTTTTGTGCGCTGGGCAAAACTGTCTACATTTACCCAAAATACGCAGCGCGCATAGGCGGCAAAATTATGACTGTTTTGCGCGCTGGGCAAACTGTAAACATTTACCCAAAATTACAAGCGCACACACCGACAAAATTGTGACCATTTTGCGCGCTGAGCAAAACAGCCTACATTTGCCCAAAATTACTCAACGCGCACAACCGACAAAATTGTGACCGCTTTGTGCGCTGAGCAAAACTGTCTACATTTTCCAAAATTTACCCAACGCGAACAACCGGTAAAATTGTGACAGTTGTATGCTCTAATAAAAAATGTCAACATTTAACCAAAGTGACACAGTGCATAGAGCCGGCAAAATTGTGACAGTTTTGCGCGCTGAGTAAAAATGTCGCTATTTTTGCCAAAAATTACCCAGCACGCACAACAGGCAAAATTCTGATAGTTTTGCGCGCTGAGCAAAACTGTCAGAATTTACCTAAAATTACCCAGTGCGCACAACTGGCAAAAAATGTGACAGTTTTGCGCGCTGAGCAAAACTGTCTACATTTCCCAAAATTACCCAGCGCGCAGAACCGGCAAAATTGTGACCCTTTTGTGTGCTACACAAATATTGTCTACATTTACCCAAGTTTACCCAGCGCCCACAACCCGCAAAATTAGGACTGTTTTACGCGCTGAGCACAAATGTCTACATTTACCCAAAGTGACCCAGCGCACACAAGCTGTAAAATTATGACTGTTTTGCGCGCTGACCAAATATGTCTACATTTACCAAAAATTACACATTGCTCACAACCTGCAAAATTGTGACCATTTTGCGTGCTGAGCAAAAATCTCATCACTTAACCAGAATTACTCAGCGCGCATAGCCGGCAAAATTGTAACTGTTTTGCGCGCTCGGCAAAACTGTCAACATTTACCCAAAATTACCAGCGCACAGACTCGACAAAATTGTGACCGCTTTGCGAGCTGATCAAAACAGCCTACATTTGACCAAAATTACCCAACACGTACAACCAACAAAATTGTGACCGTTTTGCGCGCAGACCAACACTGTCTAAATTTACCAAAAATTACGCAACGCGCACAACCGGCAAAATTGTGACAGTTTTCAGCACTGAGCAAAACAGTCTACATTTACCCAAAATTACCCAGTGTGCACAACCGGCAAAAATATGACTGTTTTGCGCGCTGGAAAAAGCTGTCTACATTTACCCAAAATTACCAAGCAGGGACAACCTGCAAAAATATCACGCTTTTGCGCGCAACCCAAATAATGTTTACATTTACCCAATGTGACCCAGCGCGCACAACCTGCAAAATTGTGACCGTTTTGCGCGGTGACCAAATATGTCTACATTTACCCAAAGTGACTCTTCGCGCACAACCGGCAAAATTGTGACCGTTTTGCGCGCTGAGCAAAAATGTCTACATTTAACCAAAATTACTCAGCCCGCACAACCGGCAAAATTGTGACCATTTTGTGCACTGACCAAAATAGTCTACATTTCCCAAAAATTACCCACAGCGCACAACCGGCAAAATTTCTGACAGTTTTGCGCGCTGAGCAAAACTGTCTACATTTATCCAAAATTACCCAGCGCGCACAACCGAAAAAAATGTGACTTTCGCGCTGGGCAAAACTGTCTACATATACTCAAAATTACACAGCGCGCACAACCAGGAAAATTGTGACTGTTTTGCGCGCTACGCAAATAGTGTCTTCATTACACAAATTTACCCACCGCCCACAACCCGCAAAATTGTCACTGTTTTGCGCGCTACGTAAATACTGTCTACATTACCCTAATTTACCCAGCACCCACAACCCGCAAAATTGTGACTGTTTTGCGCGCTGTGCACAAATGTCTACATTTACCCACAACCTATAAAATTATGACTGTTTGCGCGTTGATCAAATGTGTCTACATTTACCAAAAATTACACATCACTCACAACCTGAAAAAAATTGTGACCATTTTGCGCGCTGCGCAAACATGTCAACATTTAACCAAAATTACTCAGCGCGCATAGTCGGCAAAATTGGGACCTATTGCTCACTGGGCAAAACTGTCTACATTTATCCAAAATTACCAGTGCTTTCACCCAGCAAAATTACTACTGTTTTGCACGCTGGGCAAAAATGTCTCCATTTACCCAAAATTACCAGCGCAAACACTCGGTAAAATTGTGACTGTTTTGCACACTGAGCAAAACAGCCTACATTTGCCCAAAATTACCCAACATTCACAACCGGCAAAATTGTGAGAGTTTTCCACTCTGAGCAAAACTGTCTACATTTACCCAAAATTACCCAACGCGCACAACACGCAAAATTGTGACTGTTTTGCGCGCTACGCAAATAATGTCTACATTTACCCAATGTGACCACGGGCGCACAACCTGCAAAATTGTGACCGTTTTGCGCAATGACCAAATATGACTACATTTACCCAAAGTGACAATGCGCGCACGACCAGCAAAATGGTGTCTGTTTTGCGCGCTGAGCAAAAATGTCTCCTTTTGACCAAAATTACGCATCCCGAACAAACGGTAAAATTGTGACCGTTTTGCGCACTGACCAAAACTGTCCACATTTTCCAAAAATTACCCAACGCACACAACCGGTAACATTCTTACAGTTATGTGCACTTGGCAAAAACTGTCTACATTTACCCAAAATTATCCAGGGCGCACAACCGACAAAAATGTTACTGTTTTGCGCGTTGGGCAAAACTGTCTACATTTACCCAAAATTACCCAGTGCGCATAGCCGGCAAAATTGTGACAGTTTTCCGCTCTGAGCAAAACTGTCTACATTTACACAAAATTACCCAATGCGCACAACACACAAAATTGTGACTGTTTTCCGCGCTACGCAACTAATGTCTACATTTACCCAATGTGACCCAGGGCGCACAACCTGCAAAATTGTGACCGTTTTGCGCACTGACCAAATATGATTACATTTACCCAAAGTGACTTTGCGCGCTCAACCAGCAAAATTATGAATGTTTTGCGCGCTGAGAAAAAATGTCTCCATTTAACCAAAATTACGCAGCCCGAACAACCGACAAAATTGTGACCGTTTTGTGCACTGACCAAAACAGTCTACATTTTCCAAAAATTACCCAACGCGCACAACAGGCAAAATTCTGACAGTTTTGCGCAGTTGGCAAAAAATGTCTACATTTACCCAAAATTAACCAGCGCGCAGAACCGACAAAAATGTGACCGTTTTGCGCGCTGGGCAAAACTGTCAACATTTACACAAAATTACAAGCGCTCACACCCGACATAATTGTGACCGTTTTGCGAGCTGCGCAAAACTGCCTACATTTGCCCAAAATTACCCAACACGCACAACCGACAAAATTGTGGCCGTTTTGCGCGCTGAGCAAAACTGCCTACATTTTCAAAAATTTACCCAACGCGAGCAACCGGCAAAATTAGGACAATTTTACGCTCTGATAGAAAATGTCTACATTTAACCAAAGTGGCGCAGTGCATAGAGCCGGCAAAATTGAGACCGTTTTGCGCGCTGAGCAAAAATGTATATGTTTGCCAAAACTTACCCAGAGCGTACAACAGGCAAAATTCTGACAGTTTTGCGCACTATCAACATTTACCCAAAATTACCCAGTGCGCACAACTGGCAAAAATGTGACCGTTTTTCACACTGAGCAAAACTGTCTACATTTATCCAAAATTACCGAGCGCGCAGAACCGGCAAAATTGTGACTGTTTTGAGCGCTATGCAAATATTGTTTATATTTACCCAAATTTACCCAGCGCCCACAACCCGCAAAATTATGACTGTTTTTGCGCGCTGAGCACAAATGTCTACATTTACCCAAAGTGACCCAGCGCGCACAAACTGTAAAATTATGACTGTTTTGCACGGTGACCAAATATGTCTACATTTACCAAAAATTACACATTTCTCGTCACCGGCAAAATTGTGACCATTTTACGCGATGAGCAAAAATCTCTACACTTAACAAGAATTACTCAGCGCGCATAGCCGGCAAAAATTGTGACCGTTTGGCGCGCTGGGCAAAACTGTCAACATTTACCCAAAATTACCAGCGCACAGACCCGACAAAATTGTGACCGTTTTGCGCGCTGCGCAAAACAGCCTACATTTGCCCAAAATTACCCAACACGCACAACCAACAAAATTGTGACTGTTTTGCGCACAGAGCAAAACTGTCTAAATTTTCCAAATATTACGCAACACGCACAACCGGCAAAATTGTGACAGTTTTCCGCACTGATCAAAACTGTCTACATTTACCTAGAATTACCCAGTGTGCACAACCGGCAAAAATGTGACCGTTTTGCGCGCTGGAAAAAGCAGTCTACATTTACCAAAAATTACCCAGCGCGCACAACTCACAAAATTATGACTGTTTTGCGTGCTACACAAATAATGTCGACATTTACCCAATGTGACCCAGCGCGCACAACCTACAAAATTGTGACTGTTTTGCGTACTGACCAAATATGTCTACATTTACCCAAAGTGACTCTTCGTGCACAAGCGGCAAAATTGTGACCGGTTTGCGCGTTGAGCAAAAATTTCTACATTTAACCAAAATTACGCAGCCCGAAAAACCGGCAAAATTGTGACCGTTTTGTGCACTGACCAAAACTGTCTACACTTTCCAAAAATTACCCACAGCGCACAACCGGCAAAATTCTGACAGTTTTGCGCGCCGAGCAAAACTGTCTACATTTACCAAAAATTACCCAGCGCGCACAACCGTCAAAAATGTGATCGTTTTTCGTGCTGTGCAAAACTGTCTACATTTACCCAAAATTACACAACCGGGAAAATTGTGACTGTTTTGCCCGCAACGCAAATATTGTCTACATTACACAAATTTACCCAGCGCCCAAAACCCGCAAAATTGTGACTGTTTTGCGCGCTACGCAAATATTGTCTACTTTACCCAAATTTACCCAGCGCCCACAACCCGCAAAATTGTGACTGTTTTGCGTGCTGAGCTCAAATGTCTACATTTACCCAAAGTCACCCAGCGCGCACAACCTGTAAAATTATGACTGTTTTGCGCGTTGACCAAATATGTCTACATTTACCAAAAATTACACATCGCTCACAACCTGAAAAATTGTGACCATTTTGCGCGCTGCGCAAAAATGTCTACATTTAACCAAAATTACTCAGCGCGCATAGCCAGCAAGATTGCTACCGTTTTGCTCACTTGGCAAAACTGTCTACATTTATCCAAAATTGCCAGCGCGCACGACCGGAAAAATTGCGACCATTTTGCACCCTGGGCAAAAATATCTACATTTACCCAAATTTACCACGCAAACACCCGGCAAAATTTGGACTGTTTTGCGCGCTGCGCAAAACACCCTACATTTGCCCAAAATTACCCAACATTCACAACCGGCAAAATTGTGACAGTTTTCCGCTCAGAGCAAAACTATCAACATTTCCCCAAAATTACCCAACGCGCACAACACGCAAAATTGTGACTGTTTTGCGCGCTACGCAAATAATGTCTACATTTACCCAATGTGACCCAAGGCGCACAACCTGCAAAATTGTGACCGTTTTGCGCGCTGACCAAATATGACTACATTTACCCAAAGTGATTCTGCGCGCCCTACGGGCCAAATAGTGACTGTTTTGCGCGCTGAGCAAAAATGCCTCCATTTAACCAAATTACGCAGCCCGAACAACCGGCAAAATTGTGACCGTTTTGCGCACTGACCAAAACTGTCTACATTTTCCAAAAATTACCCAACGCGCACAACCGGCAAAATTCTGACAGTTTTGCGCACTTGTCAAAAACTGTCTACATTTACCCAAAATTACCCAATGCGCACAACCGACAAAAATGTGACCGTTTTGCGCGCTGTGCAAAACTGCCTACAATTTACCAAAATTACCCAGCGCGCATAACCGATAAAATTATGACTGTTTTACGCGCTGGGCAAAACTGTCAACATTTACCCAAAATTACCAGCGCTCACACATGGCAAAATTGTGACCGTTTTGCGCGTTGGGCAAAACTGCCAACATTTGCCCAAAATTACCAGCGCTCACACCTGGCAAAATTGTGACAGTTTTGCGAGATGCGCAAAACAGCCTACATTTGCCCAAAATTACACAACGCGCACAACCGACAAAATTTTGACTGTTTTACGCTCTGAGCAAAAATTCAACATTTAACCAAAGCGCACAGAGCCGGCCAAATTGTGACCGTCTTGCACGCTGAGCAAAAATCTCTACATTTAACCAAATTTACTCAGCGCGCATAGCCGGCAAAATTGTGACCGTTTTACGCGCTAGGGAAAACAGTATACATTTATCGAAAATTACTAGCGCGTACACCTGGCAAAATTGCGACCGTTTTGCACACTGTGCAAAATGTCAACATTTTCCCAAATTACCAGTACAAACACCCGGTAAAATTTTGACCGTTCTGCGCGATGGGTTAAAATGTCAACATTTACCCAAAATTACTCAGCCCGCACAACCGGCATAATTGTGACTGTTTTGCACATTGACCAAAACTGTCTACATTTGCCAAAAATTGCCCAGCGCGCACAACCGACAAAATTCTGACAGATTTGGGCGCTGAACAAAACTGTCTACATTTTTACACAAAATTACCCAGTGCGCACACCCGACAAAAATATGACCGCTTTGTGCACTGGGCAAAACTGTTTACATTTACCCAAAATTACTCTGCGAGCACAACCCGCAAAAATGCGACTGTTTTGTGCGCTGAGCACAAAAGTCTACATTTACCCAATGTGACCCAGCGCGCACAACATGTAAACATTATGACTGTTTTGCGCGCTGACCAAATATGTTTACATTTACCAAAAATTATACATCGCTCACAACCGGCAAAATTGTGACCATTTTGTGCGCTAAGCAAAAATGTCACATTTAAGTAAAATTACTCAGCGTGCATATCCGACAAAATTGTGACCGTTTTGTGCGCTGGGCAAAATTGTCAACGTTTACCCAAAATTACCCGCGACACACCCGGCAAAATTGTGACCGTTTTGCGCACTAACCAAAACTGTCTACATTTTCCAAAAATTACCGAGCACGCACAACCGGCAAAATTCTGACAGTTTTGCACGCTGAGCAAAACTGTCTACATTTACCCAAAATTTGCCAGCACGCACAACGGGCTAAATTGTGACCGTTTTGCGTGCTACGCAAATATTGTCTACATTTACCCAAATTTACCCAGCGCCCACAACCCGCAAAATTGTGACTGTTTTGCGCACTGATTACAAATGTCTACATGTACCCAAAGTGACCCAGCGCGCACAACCTGTAAAATTATGACTGTTATGCGCACTGACCAAATATGTCTACATCTATCAAAAATTACACATCGCTCACAACAGGCAAAATTGTGACCATTTTGCGCACTGCATAAAAATGTCTACATTTTTACCAAAATTACTCAGCGCGCATAGCCGGCAAAATTGTGACCGTTTTGCTCGCTGAGCAAAACTGCCTACATTTTCCAAAAATTACCCAACGCGCACAACCGGCAAGATTGTGACATTGCAAAACTGTCAACATTTACCCAAAATTATCCAGTGTGCACAACCGGCAAAATCTGACTGTTTTGCACACTGGGAAAAATTGTCTACATTTATCCAAAATTACCCAGCGCGCACAACCCGCAAAATTTTGACTGTTTTGCGTGATACGTAAATAATGTATACATTTACCCAAAGTGACCTAGCGCCCACAACCTGCAAAATTGTGACTATTTTGCGCGCTGACAAAATATGTCTATATTTACCCAAAGTAACTCTGCATGCATAACCGACAAAATTGTGACCGTTTTGCGCGCTGAGCAGAAATGTCTACATTTAACCAAAATTATCCAGCCAGTACAACCGGAAAAATTGTGACCGTTTTGTGCACTGACCAAAGCTATCTACATTTACAAAAAATTACCCAGCGCGCACAACCGGCAAAATTTTGACAGTTTTGCGCACTGAGCAAACCTGTCTACATTTACTCAAAATTACACTTTGCGCACAACCGGAAAAAATGTGATTGTTTTGTGCGCTGGGCAAAACTGTCTACATTTACCCAAAATACACAGCGCGCATAGGCGGCATAATTATGACTGTTTTGCGCGCTGGGCAAACTGTAAACATTTACCCAAAATTACAAGCATACACACCGAAAAAATTGTGACCATTTTGCACGCTGAGCAAAACAGCCTACATTTGCCCAAAATTACCCAACGCGCACAACCGACAAAATTGTGACCGCTTTGTGCGCTGAGCAAAACTGTCTACATTTTCCAAAAATTACCCAACGCGAACAACCGGCAAAATTGTGACAGTTGTACGCTCTGATAAAAAATGTCAACATTTAACCAAAGTGACACAGTGCATAGAGCCGGCAAAATTGTGACCGTTTTGCGCGCTGAGTAAAAATGTCGCTATTTTTGCCAAAAATTACCCAGCGCGCACAACAGGCAAAATTCTGACAGTTTTGCGCGCTGAGCAAAACTGTCAGAATTTACCTAAAATTACCCAGTGCGCACAACTGGCAAAAAATGTGACAGTTTTGCGCGCTGAGCAAAACTGTCTACATTTACCAAAATTACCCAGCGCGCAGAACCGGCAAAATTGTGACCGTTTTGTGCGCTACGCAAATATTGTCTACATTTACCCAAGTTTACCCAGCGCCCACAACCCGCAAAATTAGGACTATTTTGCGCGCTGAGCACAAATGTCTACATTTACCCAAAGTGACCCAGCGCACACAAACTGTAAAATTATGACTATTTTGCGCGCTGACCAAATATGTCTACATTTACCAAAAATTACACACTGCTCACAACCGGCAAAATTGTGACCATTTTGCACGCTGAGCAAAAATCTCCTCACTTAACCAGAATTACTCAGCGCGCATAGCCGGCAAAATTGTTACTGTTTTGCGCGCTGGGCAAAACTGTCAACATTTACCCAAAATTACCGGCGCACAGACCCGACACAATTGTGACCGCTTTGCGCGCTGAGCAAAACAGCCTACATTTGACCAAAATTACCCAACACGCACAACCAAGAAAATTGTGACCGTTTTGCGCGCAGAGCAAAACTGTCTAAATTTTCCAAAAATTACGCAACGCGCACAACCGGCAAAATTGTGACAGTTTTTCGCACTGAGCAAAACTATCTACATTTACCCAAAATTATCCAGTGTGCACAACCGGCAAAAATGTGACTGTTTTGCGCGCTGGAAAAAGCTGTCTACATTTACCCAAAATTACCAAGCAGGGACAACCCGCAAAATTATCACTCTTTTGCGCGCTACGCAAATAATGTTTACATTTACCCAATGTGACACAGCGCGCACAACCTGCAAAATTGTGACCGTTTTGCGCGCTGACCAAATATGTCTACATTTACCCAAAGTGACTCTTCGCGCACGACCGGCAAAATTGTGACCGTTTTGCGAGCTGAGCAAAAATGTCTACATTTAACCAAAATTACTCAGCCCGCACAACCGGCAAAATTGTGACTGTTTTGTGCATTGATCAAAACAGTCTACATTTTCCAAAAATTACCCACAGCGCACAACCGGCAAAATTCTGACAGTTTTGCATGCTGAGCAAAACTGTCTACATTTATCCAAAATTACCCAGCGCGCACAACCAGAAAAAATGTGACCGTTTTTCGCGCTGGACAAAACTGTCTACATATACTCAAAATTACACAGCGCGCACAACCCGGAAAATTGTGACTGTTTTGCGCGCTACGCAAATAGTGTCTTCATTACACAAATTTACCCATCGCCCACAATCCGCAAAATTGTCACTGTTTTGCGCGCTACGCAAATACTGTCTACATTAGCCAAATTTACCCAACGCCCACAACCCGCAAAATTGTGACTGTTTTGCGCGCTGTGCACAAATGTCTACATTTACCCACAACCTATAAAATTATGACTGTTTGCGCGCTGATCAAATGTGTCTACATTTACCAAAAATTACACATCGCTCACAACCTGAAAAAAATTGTGACCATTTTGCGCGCTGCGCAAATATGTCAACATTTAACCAAAATTACTCCGTGCGCATAGTCGGCAAAATTGCGACCGTTTTGCTCACTGGGCAAAACTGTCTACATTTATCCAAAATTACCAGCGCGCACACCCAGCAAAATTGCTACCGTTTTGCACGCTGGGCAAAAATGTCTCCATTTACCCAAAATTACCAGCGCAAACACCCGACAAAATTGTGACTGTTTTGCGCACTGAGCTAAACAGCGTACATTTGCCCAAAATTACCCAACATTCACAACTGGCAAAATTGTGATAGTTTTCCACTCTGAGCAAAACTGTCTACATTTACCCAAAATTACCCAACGCGCTCAACACGTAAAATTGTGACAGTTTTGCGCGCTACGCAAATAATGTCTACATTTACCCAATGTTACCACGGCGCACAACCTGCAAAATTGTGACCATTTTGCGCAATGACCAAATATGACTACTTTTACCCAAAGTGACAATGCGCGCACGACCCGCAAAATGGTGTCTGTTTTGCACGCTGAGCAAAAATGTCTCCATTTAACCAAAATTACGCAGCCCGAACAAACGGCAAAATTGTGACCGTTTTGCGCACTGACCAAAACTGTCCACATTTTCAAAAAATTACCCAACGCACATAACCGGCAAAATTCTTACAGTTATGTGCACTTGGTAAAAACTGTCTACATTTACCCAAAATTACCGAGGGCGCACAACCGAAAAAAATGTTACTGTTTTGCGCGTTGGACAAAACTGTCTACATTTACCCAAAATTACCCAACGCGCATAACCGGCAAAATTGTGATAGTTTTCCGCTCTGAGCAAAACTGTCTACATTTTACCCAAAATTACCCTACGCGCACAACACGCAAAATTGTGACTGTTTTCCGCACTACGCAAATAATGTCTACATTTACCCAATGTGACACAGGGCGCACAACCTGCAAAATTGTGACCGTTTTGCACGCTGACCAAATATGACTACATTTACCCAAAGTGACTTTGCGCGCACAACCAGCAAAATTATGAATGTTTTGCGCGCTGAGCAAAAATAATATCTCCATTTAACCAAAATTACGCAGCCCGAACAACCGGAAAAATTGTGACCGTTTTGCGCACTGACCAAAACTGTCTACATTTTCCAAAACTTACCCAACGCGCACAACCGGCAAAATTCTGACAGTTTTGCGCACTTGGCAAAAAATGTCTACATTTACCCAAAATTAACCACCGCGCAGAACCGACAAAAATGTAACCGTTTTGCACGCTGTGCAAAACTGTCAACATTTACCCAAAATTACCAGCGCTCACACCCGGCATAATTGTGACCGTTTTGCGAGCTGCGCAAAACCGCCTACATTTGCCCAAAATTACCCAACACGCACAACCGACAAAATTGTGGCCGTTTTGCGCGCTGCGCAAAACCGCCTACATTTGCCCAAAATTACCCAACACGCACAACCGACAAAATTGTGGCCGTTTTGCGCGCTGCGCAAAACAGCCTACATTTGCCCAAAATTACCCAACACGCACAACCGACAAAATTGTGGCCGTTTTGCGCGCTGAGCAAAACTGCCTACATGTTCAAAAATTTACCCAACGCGAGCAACCGGCAAAATTGTGACAGTTTTACGCTCTGAGCAAAAATTCTACATTTAACCAAAGGGCACAGAGCCGGCCAAATTGTAACCGTATTGCACGCTGAGCAAAAATCTCTAAATTTAACCAAATTTACTCAGCACGCATAGCCGGCAAAATTGTGACCGTTTTTCGCGCTAGGGAAAACAGTCTACATTTATCGAAAATTACAAGCGCGTACACCTGGCAAAATTGCGACTGTTTTGCACGCTGTGCAAAAATGTCTACATTTACCCAAATTACCAGCGCAAACACCCAGTAAAATTTTGACCGTTCTGCGCGATGGGCAAAAATGTCAACATTTACCCAAAATTACTCAGCCCGCACAACCGGCATAATTGTGACTGTTTTGCGCACTGACCAAAACTGTCTACATTTGCCAAAAATTACCCAGCGCGCACAACGGACAAAATTCTGACAGGTTTGCGCGCTGAGCAAAACTTTCTACATTTTTACACAAAATTACCTAGTGCGCACAACCGACAAAAATATGACCGCTTTGCGTGCTGGGCAAAACTGTTTACATTTATCCAAAATTACTCTGCGCGCACAACCAGCAAAATTGTGACCGTTTTGCGCGCTATGCAAATATTATCTACATTTACCCAAATCTACCCAGCGCCCACAACCCGCAAAATTGTGACCGTTTTGCGCGCTGAGCACAAATGTCTATATTTACCCAAAGTGACCCAGCGCGGACAACATGTAAAAATTATGACTGTTTTGAGCGCTGACCAAATATGTCTACATTTACCCAAAATTACAAATCACTCACAACCGGCAAAATTGTGACCGTTTTGTGCGCTGAGCAAAAATGTCTACATTTAAGTAAAATTACTCAGTGCGCATAGCCGGCAAAATTGTGACTGTTTTGCACGCTGGGCAAAAGTGTCAACATTTACCCGAAATTACCAGTGCACTCACCCGGCAAAATTGTGACCGTTTTGCGCACTGACCAAACTGTCTACATTTTCCAAAAATTTCACAGCGCACACAACCGGCAAAATTCTGACAGTTTTGCGCGCTGAGCAAAACTCTCTACATTTACCCAAAATAACTCAGCGCGCACAATCAGCAAAAATGTGACCGTTTTGCGCGCTAGGCAAAACTGTCTACATTTACCCAAATTTACTAGCGCCCACACCCGGCAAAATTGTGACCATTTTACACGCTGCGCAAAAATGTCAACATTTTTCCAAAATTACTCAGCCCGCACAACCGGCAAAATTGTGACTGTTTTGCGCGCTGAGCAGAACTGTCTAAATTTTCCCAAAATTCCTTAGCACGCACAAACTGCAAAATTGTGACCGCTTTGCACGCTGACAAAAATGTCTACATTTACCCAAAATTACTCTACGCTCACAACATGCAAAATGGTGACCATTTTGCGCTCGGAGCAAAAGTGTCAATATTTAACCAAAATTACTCAGCGTGCATATCCGGCAAGATTTTCACTGTTTTGCATGCTGAGCAAACCTATCAACTTTACCCAAAATTGCAAAGGTTTTTTCTCATATTAGTCCCTTAAATTATGTGTATTTTGATATTAGTCCCTTAAATCTTTGTAATTTGAATTTAGTCCCTTAAATGTTTAACGTTAACTTAAATATTCCCTTTTGGATCGTTTACATTAACCTAAATAGTCTTTTAAATGTTTAACGTTTAACCTAAATAGTCCCTTTAAGGGACTAAATTCAAATTACAAAGATTTAAGGGACCAATCTCAATGTTAAGAGACTTATATGAGAAAAACCTAATTACTAAATATGTCTACATTTATCCAAAATTACTCAACTTGCACAATCGGTAAAATTGTGATTGTTTTGCGTGTTTATCAAAATTGTCTACATTTACCCACAATTACTCCGGCAAAATTGTGAATGTTTTGCGTGCTGGGCAAAACTGTCTACAGTTACCCAAAATTACCATGTGCACCCCCGGTAAAATTGTGATCGTTTTACGCGCAGCGCAAAAATGTCAACATTTTACCAAAGTGACTCAGCGCGTAGAGCCGGCAAAATTGAGACCTTTTTGCGGGCTGTCCAAAAATGTCAGCATTTAACCAAATTTACTCAACGCGCAGAGCCGGTAAAATTGTGACTGTTTTGCGCGCTGGGCAAAACTGTCAACATTTACCCAAAATTACCAGCCCGACAAAATTGTGACCGTTTTGCACGCTGGGCAAAACTGTCTATATTTACCCAAAATTACCAGCGCGCACACCCGGCAAAATTGTGGCCGTTTTGTGCGCTGTGCAAAAATGTCAACATTTACCCAAAATTGCCCAACCCGCACAACAGGTAAAATTGTGACAGTTTTGCGCACTGACCAAAACTGTATACATTTTCCAATAATTACCCAGCGCGCACAACCGGCAAAATTTTGACAGCTTTGCAAGCTGGGCAAACCTGTGTATATTTCCAAAAATTACCCAGCGCGCACAACTGGCAAAATTGTGACCGTTTTGCGCGGTACGCAAATAATGTCTACATTTACCAAATTTACCCAGCACCCACAACCCGCAAAATTGTGACTGTTTTACGCGCTGAGCACAAATGTCTACATTTAACCAAAGTGACCCAGTGCGCACAACTGGCAAAATTGTGACCGTTTTGCGCGCGGATCAAATATGTCTACATTTACCCAAAGTAATACACCGCTCACAACCGGCAAAATTGTGACCGTTTTACGCGCTGGGCAAAAATGTCTACTTTTAACCAAAATTACTCAGCGCATAGCCTGCAAAATTGTGACTGTTTTGCGCCCTGGGCAAAACTGTCAACATTTACCCAAAATTACCAGCACACACCCGGTAAAATTGTGACCATTTTGCGCGCCGGGTAAAAATGTCAACATTTACCCAAAATTGCTCAGCCCGCACAACCGGCAAAATTGTGACCGTTTTGCGCGCTGGGTAAAACTGTCCACATTTACCCAAAATTACTAGCGCTCACACCTGGCAAAATTGTCACCACTTTGCGATTTGCGCAAAAATTGAACATATACACAAAATTTCTCAGCCCGCACAACCTGTAAAATTGTGACTGTTTTGCGCTCTGAGCAAAACTTTCTAAATTTTTCCAAAATTTCTCAGCGCGTGCTACCTGCAAAATTGTGACCGTTTTGCACTCTGACCAAAAATGTCTACATTTGCCCAAAATTATTCAACGCTTACAACTGGCAAAATGGTGACCATTTTGCGCACGGAGCAAAAATGGCAACATTTACCCAAATTACCTACACAAACCCATGAAAATTGTGATCGTTTTGCGCTCTAAGCAAAACAGCCTACATTTGCCCAAGATTACCCAACACAAATAACGAGCAAAATTGTGACCGTTTTGTGCACTGACCAAAACTGTCTACATTTTCCAAAAATTACCCAGCCTGCACAAACGGCAAAATTCTGACAGTTTTACACGCAGAGAAAAAATGTCTACATTAACACAAAATTACCCAGGGCGCACAACCGGCGAAAATGTGACCGTTTTGCGCGCTGGGCAAAACTGTCTACATTTACCCAAAATTACCTAGCGCGTACAACCGGTAAAACTGTGACCGTTTTGCGCGCTACGCAAATATTGTCTGCATTTAACCAAATTTACACCGCACCCACAACTCGCAAAATTTTGACCGTTTTGCACGCTGCGCACAAATGTCTACATTTACCCAAAGTGACCCAGTGCGCATAACCAGTAAAATTATGACTTTTTTGTGCGCTGACCAAATATGTCTACATTTACCAAAAACTAAACATTGATCACAACCGGCAAAATTGTGACCATTTTGCGCGCTGTGCAAAAATCTCTGCATTTATCCAAAATTACTCAGCCCGCACAACCGGTAAAATTGTCACTGTTTTGCGCGCTGAGCAGAACTGGCTAAATTTTCCCAAAATTCCTCAGCACGAACAACCTGCAAAATTTTGACCGTTTTGCCCGCTGACAAAAAATATCTACATTTACCCAAAATTACACTAAGTTCACAACATGCAGAGCAAAAGTATCAATATTTAACCAAAATTACTCAGCATGCATATCCGGCAAGATTGTGACTGTTTTGCATGCTGAACAAAACTGTCTAATTTACCCAAAATTACGAAATATGTCTACATTTATAAAAAATTACTCAACGCGGACAATCGGTAAAATTGTGATTGTTTTGCGTGCTTAGCAAAACTGTCTACTTTTATCCACAATTACTCAGCGCGTACAGCCGGCAAAATTGTGAATGTTTTGCGGGCTGGGCAAAACTGTCTACATTTACCCAAAATTACCGCGCACACCGCCAGCAAAATTGTGACCGTTTTGCGCGCTGTGCAAAAATATAAACATTTAACCAAAGTGACTCAGCGCGCAGAGCCAGAAAAATTAAGACCGTTTTGTGGGATGTGCAAAAATGCCAACATTTAACCATATTTACTCAGCACGCACATCCGGCAAAATTGTGACTGTTTTGCGTGTTGAGCAAAGCTGTCTACATTTACCAAAAATTACAAAATATGTCTACATTTATCCAAAATTAAACAACGCGCACAATCGGTAAAAATTGTGACCGTTTTGTGTGCTTCGCAAAACTGTCTACATTTACCGAAAATGACTCACCGCGCACATCCGGCAAAATTGTGAATGTTTTGCGTGCTAGGCAAAACTGTCTACATTTACCCAAAACCACACGCGCAGCAAAATTGTGACCATTTTCCGCGCTGAGCAAAAATGTCTACATTTACCCAAAATTACTTCAGCCTGCACAACCGGCAAAATTCTGACCGTTTTGCGCGCTGAGCAAAACTTTATAAATTTTCCCAAAATTACTCAGCGCGCATAACCGGCAAGATTGTGACTGTTTCGCGCGCTGACAAAAAATGTCTACATTTAACCAAAGTGACTCAGTGCGCAAAACCGGCAAAATTGTGACCATTTTGCGCGCTGAGTAAATATGTCTACATTTAACCAAATATAACTCAGGGCGCAGAGCCGGCAAAATTGTTACCGTTTTGCACGCGGGGTAAAACTGTCTACATTTACCCAAAATAACCCTGTGCGCACAACCAACAAAAATGTGACCGTTTTGAGCGCTGTGCAAAATTGTCTACATTTCCCAAAATTACCCAGTGCGCACAACCTGCAAAATTGTGACTGTTTTGTGCGCTGCGCAAATAATGTCTACATTTACCCAAAGTGACCTAGCGTGCACACCTGGCAAAATTGTGACTGTTTTGCGCGCTGGGCTAAAATGTCAACATTTACCCAAAATTACTCAACCCGCACAACCGGCAAAATTGTGACCGTTTTGCGCACTGACCAAAATTGTCTACATTTTCCAATAATTACCCAGCGCGCACAACCGGCAAAATTGTGACAGTTTTGCCCGCTGAGCAAAACTGTCTACATTTACCCAAAATTACCCAGTACGCACAACCAACAGAAATGTGACCGTTTTGCACGCTGGGCAAAACTGTCTACATTTCCGAAAATTACCCAGTGCACACAACCCGTAAAATTGTGACTGTTTTATGTGCTACGCAAAATTGCCCGCAAAATGTCTACATTTACCCAAAGTGACCCAGCGCGCACCACCTGCAAAATTCTGATCATTTTGCGCGCTGAGAAAAAATGTCTACATTTAACCAAAGTGACTCAGTGCGCAAAGTCGGAAAAATTGTGACTGTTTTGCGCCCTGGGCAAAACTGTCTACATTTACCCAAAATTACTAGCGCCCACACCCGGCAAAATTGTGACCGTTTTACGAGCTGTGCAAAAATTTCAACATTTATCCAAAATTACTCAGCCCGCACAACCGGTAAAATTGTGGCCGTTTTGCATGCTGACAAAAAATGTATACATTTACCCAATATTACTCTTAGTTCACAACATGGAAAATGTTGACCATTTTGCGCTCGGAGCAAAAGTATCAGTATTTAACCAAAAATTACTCAGCATGCATATCCGGCAAGATTGTGACTGTTTTGCATGCTGAGCAAAACTGTCTACTTTACCCAAAATTACAAAATATGTCTACATTTATCCAAAATTACTCAACGCGGACAATCGGCAAAATTGTGATTGTTTTGCGTGCTTAGCAAAACTGTCTACATTTATCCACAATTATTACTCAGTGCGTATAGCCGGTAAAATTGTGAATGTTTTGCGTGCTGGGCAAAACTGTCTACATTTAACCAAAATTCCCGCGCACAACGCCGGCAAAATTGTGACCGTTTTGCGCGCTACGCAAAAATCTCAACATTTAACCAAAGTGACTCAGTGCGCAGAGCCGGCAAAATTGAGACCGTTTTGTGGGCTGTGCAAAAATGTCCACATTTAACCAAACTTAATCAGCACGCACATCCGGCAAAATTGTGACTGTTATGCGTGCTGATCAAAACTGTCTACATTTCCCCAAAATTACAAAATATGTCTACATTTATCCAAAATTACTCAACGCGCACAACCGGTTAAATTGTGACCGTTTTGCATGCTTCGCAAAACTGTCTACATTTACTGAAAATGACTCAGCGCGCGCAGCCGGCAAAATTGTGAATGTTTTGCGTGCTGGGCAAAACTGTCTACATTTTCCCTAAAAACACACAGGGCAAAATTGTGACCATTTTGCGTGCTGCGCAACAATGTCTACATTTACCCAAAATTACTTCAGCCTGCACAACCGGCAAAATCCGGACTGTTTTGCGCGCTGAGCAAAACTTTCTAAATTTTCCCAAAATTACTCAGCGCGCATCACCGGTAAAATTGTGACTGTTTTGTGCGCTGACAAAAAATGTCTACTTATAACCAAAGTGACTCAGTGCGCAAAGCCGTCAAAACTGTGACCATTTTGCGCGCTGCGCAAAAAGTCTACATTTAACCAAATATAACTCTGCACGCAGAACCGGCAAAATTGTGACGGTTTTGCACGCTGGGTAAAACTGTTTACATTTACCCAAAATTACCCAGTGCGCACAATCAACAAAAATGTGACCGTTTTACGCGCTGGGCAAAAATGTCTACATTTCCCAAAATTTCCCAGGGCGCACAACCTGCAAAATTGTGACTGTTTTGTGCGCTACGCAAATAATGTTCACATTTACCCAAAGTGACCTTGCGCGCACACCTGGCAAAATTGTGACCGTTTTGCGCGCTGGGCAAAAATGTCAACATTTACCCAAAATTACTCAACCGGCACAACCGGCTAAATTGTGACAGTTTTGCGCCCTGACCAAAATTGTCTACATTTTCCAATAATTACCCAGCGCGCACAACCGGTAAAATTGTGACAGTTTTGCCCGCTGAGCAAAACTGTCTACATTTACCCAAAATTACCCAGTGCGAACAACCAACAAAAATGTGACCATTTTGCACGCATGGCAAAACTGCGTACATTTCCCAAAATTACCCAAAGTGACCGCTATGCAAAATTGCCCGCAAAATGTCTACATTTACCCAAAGTGACCCAACGCACACCGCCTGCAAAATTCTGACCGTTTTGCGCGCTGAGCAAAAATGTCTACATTTAACCCAAGTGACTCAGTGCGTAGGGCCGGAAAAATTGTAACCGTTTTGCGAGCTGAGCAAAAATGTCTACATTTAACCAAATTTTCTCTGCCCGTACAACCGGCAAAATTGAGACCGTTATGCGCGCTGGGCAAAACTGTCTACATTTACCCAAAGTTACTAGCGCCCACACCGGGCAAAATTGTGACCGTTTTACGCGCTGCGCAAAAATGTCAACATTTATCCAAAATTACTCAGCCCGCACAACCGGTAAAATTGTGACTGTTTTGCGCGCTGAGCAGAACTGGCTAAATTTTCCCAAAATTGCTCAGCACGAACAACCTGCAAAATTTTGACCGTTTTGCACGCTGACAAAAAATGTCTACATTTACCCAAAATTACTCTAAGTTCACAACATGCAAAATGTTGACCATTTTGCGCTCGGAGCAAAAGTATCAATATTTAACCAAAATTACTCAGCATGCATATCCGGCAAGATTGTGACTGTTTTGCATGCTGAGCAAAACTGTCTACTTTACCCAAAATTACGAAATATGTCTACATTAATCCAAAATTACTCAATGCGGACAATCTGCAAAATTGTGATTGTTTTGCGTGCTTAGCAAAACTGTCTACATTTATCCACAATTACTCAGCGCGTACAGCCGGGAAAATTGTGAATGTTTTGCGTGCTGGGCAAAACTGTCTACATTTACCCAAAATTTCCGCGCATACCCCGGCAAAATTGTGACCATTTTGCGCGCTGCACAAAAATGTCAACATTTAACCAAAGTGACTCAGCGCGCAGAGCTGGCAAAATTGAGACCGTTTTGCGGGCTGTGCCAAAATGTCAACATTTAACCAAATTTACTCAGCGCGCAGAGCCGCCAAAACTGTGACCGTTTTTCGCGCTAGGTAAAACTGTGACCGTTTTGCGTGCTAGGAAAAACTGTCAACATTTACCCAAAATTACCAAAATATGTCTACATTTATCCAAAATTACTCAACGCGCACAACCGGTTAAATTTTGACCGTTTTGCGTGCTTTGCAAAACTGTCTACATTTACTGAAAATGACTCAGCGCGCGCAGCCGGCAAAATTGTGAATGTTTTGCGTGCTGGGCAAAACTGTCTACATTTTCCCTAAAAACACACAGGGCAAAATTGTGACCATTTTGCGTGCTGCGCAACAATGTCTACATTTACCCAAAATTACTTCAGCCTGCACAACCGGCAAAATCCGGACTGTTTTGCGCGCTGAGCAAAACTTTCTAAATTTTCCCAAAATTACTCAGCGCGCATCACCGGTAAAATTGTGACTGTTTTGTGCGCTGACAAAAAATGTCTACTTATAACCAAAGTGACTCAGTGCGCAAAGCCGTCAAAACTGTGACCATTTTGCGCGCTGCGCAAAAAGTCTACATTTAACCAAATATAACTCTGCACGCAGAACCGGCAAAATTGTGACGGTTTTGCACGCTGGGTAAAACTGTTTACATTTACCCAATATTACCCAGTGCGCACAATCAACAAAAATGTGACCGTTTTACGCGCTGGGCAAAACTGTCTACATTTCCCAAAATTTCCCAGGGCGCACAACCTGCAAAATTGTGACTGTTTTGTGCGCTACGCAAATAATGTTCACATTTACCCAAAGTGACCTTGCGCGCACACCTGGCAAAATTGTGACCGTTTTGCGCGCTGGGCAAAAATGTCAACATTTACCCAAAATTACGCAACCGGCACAACCGGCTAAATTGTGACAGTTTTGCGCCCTGACCAAAATTGTCTACATTTTCCAATAATTACCCAGCGCGCACAACCGGTAAAATTGTGACAGTTTTGCCCGCTGAGCAAAACTGTATACATTTACCCAAAATTACCCAGTGCGAACAACCAACAAAAATGTGACCATTTTGCACGCATGGCAAAACTGCGTACATTTCCCAAAATTACCCAAAGTGACCGCTATGCAAAATTGCCCGCAAAATGTCTACATTTACCCAAAGTGACCCAACGCACACCGCCTGCAAAATTCTGACCGTTTTGCGCGCTGAGCAAAAATGTCTACATTTAACCCAAGTGACTCAGTGCGTAGGGCCGGAAAAATTGTGACCGTTTTGCGAGCTGAGCAAAAATGTCTACATTTAACCAAATTTTCTCTGCCCGTACAACCGGCAAAATTGAGACCGTTATGCGCGCTGGGCAAAACTGTCTACATTTACCCAAAGTTACTAGCGCCCACACCGGGCAAAATTGTGACCGTTTTACGCGCTGCGCAAAAATGTCAACATTTATCCAAAATTACTCAGCCCGCACAACCGGTAAAATTGTGACTGTTTTGCGCGCTGAGCAGAACTGGCTAAATTTTCCCAAAATTGCTCAGCACGAACAACCTGCAAAATTTTGACCGTTTTGCACGCTGACAAAAAATGTCTACATTTACCCAAAATTACTCTAAGTTCACAACATGCAAAATGTTGACCATTTTGCGCTCGGAGCAAAAGTATCAATATTTAACCAAAATTACTCAGCATGCATATCCGGCAAGATTGTGACTGTTTTGCATGCTGAGCAAAACTGTCTACTTTACCCTAAATTACGAAATATGTCTACATTAATCCAAAATTACTCAATGCGGACAATCTGCAAAATTGTGATTGTTTTGCGTGCTTAGCAAAACTGTCTACATTTATCCACAATTACTCAGCGCGTACAGCCGGGAAAATTGTGAATGTTTTGCGTGCTGGGCAAAACTGTCTACATTTACCCAAAATTTCCGCGCATACCCCGGCAAAATTGTGACCATTTTGCGCGCTGCACAAAAATGTCAACATTTAACCAAAGTGACTCAGCGCGCAGAGCTGGCAAAATTGAGACCGTTTTGCGGGCTGTGCCAAAATGTCAACATTTAACCAAATTTACTCAGCGCGCAGAGCCGCCAAAACTGTGACCGTTTTTCGCGCTAGGTAAAACTGTGACCGTTTTGCGTGCTAGGAAAAACTGTCAACATTTACCCAAAATTACCAAAATATGTCTACATTTATCCAAAATTACTCAACGCGCACAACCGGTTAAATTTTGACCGTTTTGCGTGCTTTGCAAAACTGTCTACATTTACTGAAAATGACTCAGCGCGCGCAGCCGGCAAAATTGTGAATGTTTTGCGTGCTGGGCAAAACTGTCTACATTTTCCCTAAAAACACACAGGGCAAAATTGTGACCATTTTGCGTGCTGCGCAACAATGTCTACATTTACCCAAAATTACTTCAGCCTGCACAACCGGCAAAATCCGGACTGTTTTGCGCGCTGAGCAAAACTTTCTAAATTTTCCCAAAATTACTCAGCGCGCATCACCGGTAAAATTGTGACTGTTTTGTGCGCTGACAAAAAATGTCTACTTATAACCAAAGTGACTCAGTGCGCAAAGCCGTCAAAACTGTGACCATTTTGCGCGCTGCGCAAAAAGTCTACATTTAACCAAATATAACTCTGCACGCAGAACCGGCAAAATTGTGACGGTTTTGCACGCTGGGTAAAACTGTTTACATTTACCCAATATTACCCAGTGCGCACAATCAACAAAAATGTGACCGTTTTACGCGCTGGGCAAAACTGTCTACATTTCCCAAAATTTCCTAGGGCGCACAACCTGCAAAATTGTGACTGTTTTGTGCGCTACGCAAATAATGTTCACATTTACCCAAAGTGACCTTGCGCGCACACCTGGCAAAATTGTGACCGTTTTGCGCGCTGGGCAAAAATGTCAACATTTACCCAAAATTACGCAACCGGCACAACCGGCTAAATTGTGACAGTTTTGCGCCCTGACCAAAATTGTCTACATTTTCCAATAATTACCCAGCGCGCACAACCGGTAAAATTGTGACAGTTTTGCCCGCTGAGCAAAACTGTATACATTTACCCAAAATTACCCAGTGCGAACAACCAACAAAAATGTGACCATTTTGCACGCATGGCAAAACTGCGTACATTTCCCAAAATTACCCAAAGTGACCGCTATGCAAAATTGCCCGCAAAATGTCTACATTTACCCAAAGTGACCCAACGCACACCGCCTGCAAAATTCTGACCGTTTTGCGCGCTGAGCAAAAATGTCTACATTTAACCCAAGTGACTCAGTGCGTAGGGCCGGAAAAATTGTGACCGTTTTGCGAGCTGAGCAAAAATGTCTACATTTAACCAAATTTTCTCTGCCCGTACAACCGGCAAAATTGAGACCGTTATGCGCGCTGGGCAAAACTGTCTACATTTACCCAAAGTTACTAGCGCCCACACCGGGCAAAATTGTGACCGTTTTACGCGCTGCGCAAAAATGTCAACATTTATCCAAAATTACTCAGCCCGCACAACCGGTAAAATTGTGACTGTTTTGCGCGCTGAGCAGAACTGGCTAAATTTTCCCAAAATTGCTCAGCACGAACAACCTGCAAAATTTTGACCGTTTTGCACGCTGACAAAAAATGTCTACATTTACCCAAAATTACTCTAAGTTCACAACATGCAAAATGTTGACCATTTTGCGCTCGGAGCAAAAGTATCAATATTTAACCAAAATTAATCAGCATGCATATCCGGCAAGATTGTGACTGTTTTGCATGCTGAGCAAAACTGTCTACTTTACCCTAAATTACGAAATATGTCTACATTAATCCAAAATTACTCAATGCGGACAATCTGCAAAATTGTGATTGTTTTGCGTGCTTAGCAAAACTGTCTACATTTATCCACAATTACTCAGCGCGTACAGCCGGGAAAATTGTGAATGTTTTGCGTGCTGGGCAAAACTGTCTACATTTACCCAAAATTTCCGCGCATACCCCGGCAAAATTGTGACCATTTTGCGCGCTGCACAAAAATGTCAACATTTAACCAAAGTGACTCAGCGCGCAGAGCTGGCAAAATTGAGACCGTTTTGCGGGCTGTGCCAAAATGTCAACATTTAACCAAATTTACTCAGCGCGCAGAGCCGCCAAAACTGTGACCGTTTTTCGCGCTAGGTAAAACTGTGACCGTTTTGCGTGCTAGGAAAAACTGTCAACATTTACCCAAAATTACCAAAATATGTCTACATTTATCCAAAATTACTCAACGCGCACAACCGGTTAAATTTTGACCGTTTTGCGTGCTTCGCAAAACTGTCTACATTTACTGAAAATGACTCAGTGCGCGCAGCCGGCAAAATTGTGAATGTTTTGCGTGCTGGGCAAAACTGTCTACATTTTCCCTAAAAACACACAGGGCAAAATTGTGACCATTTTGCGTGCTGCGCAACAATGTCTACATTTACCCAAAATTACTTCAGCCTGCACAACCGGCAAAATCCGGACTGTTTTGCGCGCTGAGCAAAACTTTCTAAATTTTCCCAAAATTACTCAGCGCGCATCACCGGTAAAATTGTGACTGTTTTGTGCGCTGACAAAAAATGTCTACTTATAACCAAAGTGACTCAGTGCGCAAAGCCGTCAAAACTGTGACCATTTTGCGCGCTGCGCAAAAAGTCTACATTTAACCAAATATAACTCTGCACGCAGAACCGGCAAAATTGTGACGGTTTTGCACGCTGGGTAAAACTGTTTACATTTACCCAAAATTACCCAGTGCGCACAATCAACAAAAATGTGACCGTTTTACGCGCTGGGCAAAACTGTCTACATTTCCCAAAATTTCCCAGGGCGCACAACCTGCAAAATTGTGACTGTTTTGTGCGCTACGCAAATAATGTTCACATTTACCCAAAGTGACCTTGCGCGCACACCTGGCAAAATTGTGACCGTTTTGCGCGCTGGGCAAAAATGTCAACATTTACCCAAAATTACTCAACCGGCACAACCGGCTAAATTGTGACAGTTTTGCGCCCTGACCAAAATTGCCTACATTTTCCAAATTACTCAACGCGCAAAATCAGTAAAATTATGATTGTTTTGCAAGCTTAGCAAAACTGTCTACATTTACCCACAATTACTCAGCGCGTACAGCCGACAAAAATGTGACCATTTTGCACGCATGGCAAAACTGCGTACATTTCCCAAAATTACCCAAAGTGACCGCTATGCAAAATTGCCCGCAAAATGTCTACATTTACCCAAAGTGACCCAACGCACACCGCCTGCAAAATTCTGACCGTTTTGCGCGCTGAGCAAAAATGTCTACATTTAACCCAAGTGACTCAGTGCGTAGGGCCGGAAAAATTGTAACCGTTTTGCGAGCTGAGCAAAAATGTCTACATTTAACCAAATTTTCTCTGCCCGTACAACCGGCAAAATTGAGACCGTTATGCGCGCTGGGCAAAACTGTCTACATTTACCCAAAGTTACTAGCGCCCACACCGGGCAAAATTGTGACCGTTTTACGCGCTGCGCAAAAATGTCAACATTTATCCAAAATTACTCAGCCCGCACAACCGGTAAAATTGTGACTGTTTTGCGCGCTGAGCAGAACTGGCTAAATTTTCCCAAAATTGCTCAGCACGAACAACCTGCAAAATTTTGACCGTTTTGCACGCTGACAAAAAAATGTCTACATTTACCCAAAATTACTCTAAGTTCACAACATGCGAAATGTTGACCATTTTGCGCTCGGAGCAAAAGTATCAATATTTAACCAAAATTACTCAGCATGCATATCCGGCAAGATTGTGACTGTTTTGCATGCTGAGCAAAACTGTCTACTTTACCCAAAATTACGAAATATGTCTACATTAATCCAAAATTACTCAATGCGGACAATCTGCAAAATTGTGATTGTTTTGCGTGCTTAGCAAAACTGTCTACATTTATCCACAATTACTCAGCGCGTACAGCCGGGAAAATTGTGAATGTTTTGCGTGCTGGGCAAAACTGTCTACATTTACCCAAAATTTCCGCGCATACCCCGGCAAAATTGTGACCATTTTGCGCGCTGCACAAAAATGTCAACATTTAACCAAAGTGACTCAGCGCGCAGAGCTGGCAAAATTGAGACCGTTTTGCGGGCTGTGCCAAAATGTCAACATTTAACCAAATTTACTCAGCGCGCAGAGCCGCCAAAACTGTGACCGTTTTTCGCGCTAGGTAAAACTGTGACCGTTTTGCGTGCTAGGAAAAACTGTCAACATTTACCCAAAATTACCAAAATATGTCTACATTTATCCAAAATTACTCAACGCGCACAACCGGTTAAATTTTGACCGTTTTGCGTGCTTCGCAAAACTGTCTACATTTACTGAAAATGACTCAGCGCGCGCAGCCGGCAAAATTGTGAATGTTTTGCGTGCTGGGCAAAACTGTCTACATTTTCCCTAAAAACACACAGGGCAAAATTGTGACCATTTTGCGTGCTGCGCAACAATGTCTACATTTACCCAAAATTACTTCAGCCTGCACAACCGGCAAAATCCGGACTGTTTTGCGCGCTGAGCAAAACTTTCTAAATTTTCCCAAAATTACTCAGCGCGCATCACCGGTAAAATTGTGACTGTTTTGTGCGCTGACAAAAAATGTCTACTTATAACCAAAGTGACTCAGTGCGCAAAGCCGTCAAAACTGTGACCATTTTGCGCGCTGCGCAAAAAGTCTACATTTAACCAAATATAACTCTGCACGCAGAACCGGCAAAATTGTGACGGTTTTGCACGCTGGGTAAAACTGTTTACATTTACCCAATATTACCCAGTGCGCACAATCAACAAAAATGTGACCGTTTTACGCGCTGGGCAAAACTGTCTACATTTCCCAAAATTTCCCAGGGCGCACAACCTGCAAAATTGTGACTGTTTTGTGCGCTACGCAAATAATGTTCACATTTACCCAAAGTGACCTTGCGCGCACACCTGGCAAAATTGTGACCGTTTTGCGCGCTGGGCAAAAATGTCAACATTTACCCAAAATTACTCAACCGGCACAACCGGCTAAATTGTGACAGTTTTGCGCCCTGACCAAAATTGCCTACATTTTCCAAATTACTCAACGCGCAAAATCAGTAAAATTATGATTGTTTTGCAAGCTTAGCAAAACTGTCTACATTTACCCACAATTACTCAGCGCGTACAGCCGACAAAAGTGTGACCATTTTGCACGCATGGCAAAACTGCGTACATTTCCCAAAATTACCCAAAGTGACCGCTATGCAAAATTGCCCGCAAAATGTCTACATTTACCCAAAGTGACCCAACGCACACCGCCTGCAAAATTCTGACCGTTTTGCGCGCTGAGCAAAAATGTCTACATTTAACCCAAGTAACTCAGTGCGTAGGGCCGGAAAAATTGTAACCGTTTTGCGAGCTGAGCAAAAATGTCTACATTTAACCAAATTTTCTCTGCCCGTACAACCGGCAAAATTGAGACCGTTATGCGCGCTGGGCAAAACTGTCTACATTTACCCAAAGTTACTAGCGCCCACACCGGGCAAAATTGTGACCGTTTTACGCGCTGCGCAAAAATGTCAACATTTATCCAAAATTACTCAGCCCGCACAACCGGTAAAATTGTGACTGTTTTGCGCGCTGAGCAGAACTGGCTAAATTTTCCCAAAATTGCTCAGCACGAACAACCTGCAAAATTTTGACCGTTTTGCACGCTGACAAAAAATGTCTACATTTACCCAAAATTACTCTAAGTTCACAACATGCAAAATGTTGACCATTTTGCGCTCGGAGCAAAATTATCAATATTTAACCAAAATTACTCAGCATGCATATCCGGCAAGATTGTGACTGTTGTGCATGCTGAGCAAAACTGTCTACTTTACCCAAAATTACGAAATATGTCTACATTAATCCAAAATTACTCAATGCGGACAATCTGCAAAATTGTGATTGTTTTGCGTGCTTAGCAAAACTGTCTACATTTATCCACAATTACTCAGCGCGTACAGCCGGGAAAATTGTGAATGTTTTGCGTGCTGGGCAAAACTGTATACATTTACCCAAAATTTCCACGCATACCCCGGCAAAATTGTGACCATTTTGCGCGCTGCACAAAAATGTCAACATTTAACCAAAGTGACTCAGCGCGCAGAGCTGGCAAAATTGAGACCGTTTTGCGGGCTGTGCCAAAATGTCAACATTTAACCAAATTTACTCAGCGCGCAGAGCCGCCAAAACTGTGACCGTTTTTCGCGCTAGGTAAAACTGTGACCGTTTTGCGTGCTAGGAAAAACTGTCAACATTTACCCAAAATTACCAAAATATGTCTACATTTATCCAAAATTACTCAACGCGCACAACCGGTTAAATTTTGACCGTTTTGCGTGCTTCGCAAAACTGTCTACATTTACTGAAAATGACTCAGCGCGCGCAGCCGGCAAAATTGTGAATGTTTTGCGTGCTGGGCAAAACTGTCTACATTTTCCCTAAAAACACACAGGGCAAAATTGTGACCATTTTGCGTGCTGCGCAACAATGTCTACATTTACCCAAAATTACTTCAGCCTGCACAACCGGCAAAATCCGGACTGTTTTGCGCGCTGAGCAAAACTTTCTAAATTTTCCCAAAATTACTCAGCGCGCATCACCGGTAAAATTGTGACTGTTTTGTGCGCTGACAAAAAATGTCTACTTATAACCAAAGTGACTCAGTGCGCAAAGCCGTCAAAACTGTGACCATTTTGCGCGCTGCGCAAAAAGTCTACATTTAACCAAATATAACTCTGCACGCAGAACCGGCAAAATTGTGACGGTTTTGCACGCTGGGTAAAACTGTTTACATTTACCCAAAATTACCCAGTGCGCACAATCAACAAAAATGTGACCGTTTTACGCGCTGGGCAAAACTGTCTACATTTCCCAAAATTTCCCAGGGCGCACAACCTGCAAAATTGTGACTGTTTTGTGCGCTACGCAAATAATGTTCACATTTACCCAAAGTGACCTTGCGCGCACACCTGGCAAAATTGTGACCGTTTTGCGCGCTGGGCAAAAATGTCAACATTTACCCAAAATTACTCAACCGGCACAACCGGCTAAATTGTGACAGTTTTGCGCCCTGACCAAAATTGCCTACATTTTCCAAATTACTCAACGCGCAAAATCAGTAAAATTATGATTGTTTTGCAAGCTTAGCAAAACTGTCTACATTTACCCACAATTACTCAGCGCGTACAGCCGACAAAAGTGTGAATGTGTTGCGTGCTGGACAAAACTGTCTACATTTACCCAAAATTACCGCGCGCACATCCGGCAAAATTGTGACCATTTTGCGCGCTGCGAAAAAATGTCTACATTTAACCAAAGTGACTCAGCGCGCAGAGTCGGAAAATTGTGACAGTTTTGCTTGCTGAGCAAAAAATGTTTACATTTAACCAAAATTATTCTGCGCGCAGAGCCGGCAAAATTGTGACCGTTTTGCGCATTGGGCAAAAATGTCTACATTTACCCAAAATTACCAGCGCGCACACCCGGCAAAATTGTGACCGTTTTGCGCGCTGGGAAACCAGTCAACATTTACCCAGAATTACCAGCACACACACCCGACAAAATTGTGACCTTTTTGCAAGCTGGGAAAAAAGTCAGCATTTACCCAAAATTACTCAACCTGCACAACCGGCAAAATTGTGTCCTTTTTGCGCACTGATCAAAACAGTCTACCTTTTCCAATAATTACCCAACACGCATAACCGGCAAAATTGTGACAGTTTGGCGCGCAGAGCTGTCTTCATTTACCCAAAATTGTGACCGTTTTGCGCGCTGGGCAAACCTGTCTACATTTCCAAAAATTACCCAACGCGCACAACCGGCTAAATTGTGTCTGTTTTGCGTGCTAGGCAAATAATGTCTACATTTACCCCTAATTTACCCAGCGCCCACAACCGGCAAAAATGTGACCGTTTTGCGTGCTGTGCAAAATTGTCTGTATTTCCAAAAATTACCCAACGCGCACAACCGGCTAAATTGTGTCTGTTTTGCGTGCTAGGCAAATAATGTCTACATTTACCCCTAATTTACCCAGCGCCCACAACCGGCAAAAATGTGACCGTTTTGCGTGCTGTGCAAAATTGTCTGTATTTCCAAAAATTACCCATCGCACACAACTTGCAAAATTGTGTCTATTTTGCGCGCTACGCAAATAATGTCTACATTTACCTCTAATTTACCCAGCGCCCACAACCACAAAAAATGTGACCGTTTTACGCGCTGGGCAAAACTGTCTACATTTCCAAAAATTACCTAGTGCACACAACTTGCAAAATTGTGTCTATTTTGCGCGCTACGCAAATAATGTCTACATTTACCCCTAATTTACCCAGCGCCCACAATCCGCAAAATTGTGACTGTTTTGCACGCTGAGCACAAATGTCTACATTTACCCAAAGTGACCCAGCGTGCACAACCTGCAAAATTGTGACCGTTTTGTGCGCTAAGAAAATTTGTCTACATTTGCCCAAAATTATACAGTGCTCACAACCGGCAAAATTCTGAACGTTTTACACGCTGGGCAAAAATGTCTACATTTAACCAAAATTACTCAGCGCGCATAGCCAGCAAAATTGTGACTGTTTTGCGCACTGGGCAAAACTGTCTACATTTACTCAAAATTACCAGCGCACACACCTAGCAAAATTGTGACCATTTTACGCGCTGGGCAAAAATGTCAACATTTACCCAAAATTACTTAGCCCGCACAAGCGGCAAAATTGTGACTGTTTTGCGCACTAGGCAAAACTGTCAACATTTACCCAAAATTACTAGCACCCACACCCGGCAAAATTGTGACTGTTTTGCGCTTTGCGCAACAATGTCAACATTTACACAAAATTACTCAGCCCGTACAGCCGGCAAAATTGTGACTGGTTTGCGCGCTACGCAAAGCTGTCTAAATTTTCCCAAAATTCCTTTGCGCGCGCAACCTGCAGAATCATGACCGTTTTGCCCGCTGACCAAAAATGTTTACATTTACCCTAAATTACTCAACGCTGACAACAGGAAAAATGGTGACCATTTTACGCGCTGAGCAAAAATGTCTACATTAACCAAAATTATTCAACGCGCACAACCGGTAAAATTTTCACCGTTTTGAGTGCTTAACAAAACTGTCTACTTTTACCTAAAATGACTCAGCGCACACAGCCGGCAAAATTGTGAATGTTTTGCGTGCTGAGCAAAACTGTCTACATTTACCCAAAATTACCACGCACACACGCGGCAAAATTGTGACCATTTTGCGCGCTGAGCAAAAAAGTCTACATTTACCTAAAATTACTTCAGCCTGCACAACCGGCAAAATTATGACAGTTTTGCGCGGTGAGCAAAACTTTCTTAATTTTTCCAAAATTACTCAGCACGCATAACCGACAAAATTGTGACCGTTTTGCACGCTGAGCAAAAATGTCTACAAGTAACCAAAATCACTCAGTGCGCAGAGCCTGTAAAATTGTGACCGTTTTGCACGCTGGGCAAAACTGCCTACATTTACCCAAAATTACCAGCGCGCACCGGCAAAATTGTGACTGTTTTGCGTCCTGACCAAAACTGTCTAAATTTTCCAAAAATTACCCAGTGCGCACAACCGGCAAAATTGTGATAGGTTTGCGCGCTAAGCAAAACAGTCTACATTTACCCAAAATTACCCAGTGCGCACAACCAGCAAAAATGTGACAGTTTTGCGTACTGGGCAAAACTGTCTACATTTACCCAATATCACCAGCGCACACACCCGGCAAAATTGTGACCGTTTTTCGTGCTGGTCAAAAATGTCAACATTTACCCAAAATTACCCAACCCGCACAACCAGCAAAATTGTTACCGTTTTGCGCACTGACCAAAACTGTCTACATTTTCCAATAATTACACAACGCGCACATCTGGGCAAAATTGTGACAGTTTTGCGGTTAGATCAAAACTGCCTACATTTACCCAAAATTACCCAACCCGCACAATCAGCAAAATTGTGACCGTTTTGCGCACTGACCAAAACTGTCTACATTTTCCAATAATTACCCAACGCGCACATCTGGGCAAAATTGTGACAGTTTTGCAGTTAGATCAAAACTGCCTATATTTACCCAAAATTACCATGTGCGCACAACCGGTAAAAATGTGGCCCATTTGCGTGCTAGGCAAAACTGTCTACATTTCCAAAAATTACCCAGCGCGCACAACTGGCAAAATTGTGTCTGTTTTGCACGCTACGCAAATAATGTCTACATTTACCCCCAATTTACCCAACGCCCACAATCCGCAAAATTGTGACTGTTTTGCGTGCTGAGCACAAATGTCTACATTTACCCAAAGTGACCCAGCGTGCACAACCTGCAAAATTGTGACCATTTTACGAACTGACCAAATATGTCTACATTTACCCAAAATTATACTGCGCTCACAACCGGCAAAATTGTGACCATTTTGCGCGCTGGGCTAAAATGTCAACATTTACCCAAAATTACTCGGCCCACACAGCCGGCAAAATTGTGACTGTTTTGCACACTGGGCAAAACTGACTACATTTACCGAAAATTACTAGCGCCCACACCCGACAAAATTGTGACCGTTTTGCGCTTTGTGCAAAAATGTCAACATTTACACAAAATTACTCAGCCCGCACAACTGGCAAAATTGTGACTGTTTTGCGCGCTGAGCTAACCTATCTAAAATTTCCCAAAATTCTTCAGCACGCGCATCCTGCAAAATTGTGACCTTTTGCACGCAGACAAAAAATGTCTACATTTCCCCAAAATTACTCAACGCTCACAACAGGCAAAATGGTGACAATTTTGCGCGTAGAGCAAAAATGTCTACATTTAACCAAAATTACTCAGCACGTACATCCAGCAATATTGTGACTGTTTTGTGTGCTGACCAAAACTGTCTACGTTTCCCCAAAATTACAAAATATGTCTACATTTCCCCAAAATTACAAAATATGTCTACATTTATCCAAAATTACTCAACGCGCACAACCGGAAAAATTGTGACCGTTTTGCGTGCTTCGCAAAACTATCTACATTTAGCGAAAATGACTTAGCACGCACAGCCAGCAAAATTGTGAATGTTTTGCGTGCTGGGCAAAATTGTCTACATTTACCCAAAATTGGCCATTTTGTGCGCTGAGCAAAAATTTCTACATTTACCCAAAATTACTTCAGCCTGCACAACTGGCAAAATTATGACAGTTTTACGCGCTGAGCAAAACTTTCAAATTTTTCCCAAAATTACTTAGCGCGCATAACCGGCAAAATTGTGACTGTTTTGCGTGCTGACCAAAAAAGTCTACATTTAACCAAAGTGACTCAGTGCGCAAAGCCGGCAAAACTGTGACCGTTTTGCGCGCTGAGCAAAAATGTCTACACTTAACCAAATATAACTCAGCGAGTAGAGCCGGCAAAATTGACCATTTTGCATGCTGGGCAAAACTGTCTACTTTTACCCAAAATTACACAGTTCGCACAACCAACAAAAATGTGACCGCTTAGAAACAACATTTACTCTCTGTTTTTCCTTATTTCCTCCAAAACTCCCATGAAATCCGTGCGAGTCAGGGAAATCAGAAACGGGTGCAATTGCATGTGTTTCGATTGCAAGAGTAAATTCTTGTTGTGTTTCCTTAGAAAACGATGGTGATACACTAGCGGAAACTCAAGAACATGGATTGCGATGGTTAGAGGCCAAAAATGCCCTCCTTCATCCATTAGAGTGAGTTAGAGGAGCCAGAAACATGATATTTTTAAATCAGCTATTTTGGGAACCCGTTGGGTAACACCAGTTTAAATTCCGTTGGAATAAAGAAAACAATATCCTATTCGCATATAAACATGTTAACTCTCCGTTTGTCCATATATTCCTCCAAAACCCCAACGAAATCCGTGCAAGTCCCCAGAAATCTGAAACGGGTGCAATTTCTTGTGTTTCGAATGCAAGAGTAAATTCGTGTAGTTTTTCCTTAGAAAACGATGGGGACACACTATCGGAAGCTCGGAAACATGGATTTCGATCGTTTGAGGCCTATAATTCCGTCCTTCAACCATTAGAGTGAACTAGGGCAGACAGAAACATAATATTTTCAAACATGATATTTTGGGCAACCGTTGGGTAATTCCGGTTGAACTTTCGAGAGAATAGAGGAAACAACCTCCTCTTCGCATAGAAACAACATTAACTCTCTGTTTGTCCTTATTTCCTCCAAAACTCCCACGGAATCCGTGCGAGTCTCAGAAATCATAAACGATTGAAATTGCTTGTGTTTCGATTGCAAGAGTAAACTCTTGTCTATTTTCCTTAGAAAACGATGGTGACACACTATCGAAAGCTTAGGAACTCGGATTTCAATCTTTTTAGGCCAAAAATACTCTCCTTCTTGCCGTAGAGTGAGCTAGAGCATGCAGAAACATAATATTTTCAAACCTGTTATTTTGGGCAACCGTTAGGTAATTCTTCCGTGGGATAGAGGAAACAACCTCCTCCCGCATAGAAATAACGTTTGCTCTCCGTTTGTCCTTATTTTCCTCCAAAACAACTATGAAATCAGTGCGAGCCACAGAAATCTGAACCTGGTGCAATTGTTTGTGTTTCAATTGAAAGAGTAAATTCTTGAAGTTTTTCCTTAGAAAACGAGGGCGACACACTATCGGAAGCTCGAGAACATAGATTTCGATCGTTTGAGGCCAAGAATTCTGTCCTTCGACCATTAGAGTGAACTAGGGCAGACAGAAACATAATATTTTCAAACATGCTATTTTGGGCAACCGTTGGGTAATTCCGGTTGGGGAAACAACCTCCTCTCTGCATAGAAACAACGTTAACTCTCCGTTTGTCCTTATTTCCTCAAAAACTCCCACGAAATCCGGGCGAGTCTCAGAAATCAGAAACGATGTAAATTATACGGATTTCGATTGCAAGAGTAAACTCTTGTCGTTTTTCCTTAGAAAACGACGGTGAGACACTATCGAAAACTCAGGAACACGGATTTCGATCATTTTAATCCAAAAATGCCCTCCTTCTTGCCGTAGAGTGAGCTAGGGCAGCCAGAAACATAATATTTTGAAACCTGTTATTTTGGGCAACCGGTGGGTAATTCTGTTTGAACTTCCATGGGAATAAAGGAAACAACCTCCTCTCTGCATAGAAACAATGTTTACTCTCCGTTTCCGCATAGAAACTACAAGAATTTACTCTGTTTGTCCATATATTCCTCCACAACTCCAACAAAATCCGTGCAAGTCCCAGAAATCTGAAACTGGTGCAATTGCTTGTGTTTCGAATGCAAGAGTAAGTTTTTGCATGTTTTCCTTAGAAAACGATGATGACATTCTATCGGAAGCTCGGGAACATGGATTTCGATCGTTTGAGTCCAAGAATTCCGTCCATCAACCATTAGAGTGAACTAGGGCAGACAGAAACATAATTTTTCAAACCTATTATTTTGGACAACCGTTTGCTAATTCCAGTTGAACTTCCGAGAGAATAGAGGAAACAACATCCTCTCCGCATAGAAACAACGTAAACTCTCCGTTTGTCCTTATTTCCTCCAAAAGTCCTGTGAAATCCCTTAGAGTCCCAGAAGTCTTAAACGATTGAAATTGCTCGTGTTTCATTTGCAAGAGTAAACTCTTGTCAGTTTTCCTTAGAAAACGATGGTGACACACTATTGGAAGCTCAGGAACACGGATTTCGATCATTTTAGGCCAAAAATGCCCTCCTTCTTGCTTTAGAGTGAGCTAGGGCAGCCAGAAACATAATATTTTCAAACATGCTATTTTTGGCAACCGTTGGGTAATTTTATTTGAACTTTCGTGGGAATAGAGGAAACAATCTCCTCTCCGCATAGAAACAACGTTTACTCTCTTAGAAAACAACGTTTACTCTCTTGGGTAATTCTATTTGTCCTTATTTTCCCTCAAAACAACTACGAAATTTGTGCGAGCCACAAAAATCAGAAACATGTGCAATTGTTTGTGTTTCGATTGCAAGAGTAAATTCTTGTAGTTTTTCCTTAGAAAACAAGTGTGACATACTAAGCTTAGGAACAAGGATTTCGATCGTTTGAGGCTAAGAATTCCATCCTCCATCCATTAAACCTGCTATTTCTGGGGTGGGTAATTCCAGTTGAACTTCCGTGAGAATAGAGGAAACAACCACCTCTCCACTAATAAACAATGTTTTACTCTCCGCTTTTCCTTATTTCCTCCAAAACTCGCATGAAATCCGGGGAGTCCCAGAAATCAGAAACGATTGAAATTGCTTGTGTTTCGATTGAAAGTGTAAACTCTTGTCGGTTTTCCTTAGAAAATGATGGTGACACACTATAGGAAGATCAGGAACACGGATTTCAATCATTTTAGGCCAAAATGCCCTCCTTCTTGACTTAGAGTGAGGTAGGACAGCCAGAAATATAGAATTTTCAAACCTGCTATTTTGTGCAACCGTTGGGTAATCCTGTTTGAACTTCCATGGGAATAGAGGAAACAACCTCCTCTCCGCATAGAAACAACGTTTACTCTCCGTTTGTCCTTATTTTCCTCCAAAACCACAACGAAATCCGTGCGAGACATAGAAATCAGAAACGGGGGCAATTACTTGTGTTTCGATTGCAAGAGTAAATTCTTGTAGTATTTCCTTAGAAAATGATGGTGACACATGATCGGAAGCTCAAGAACAAGGATTTCGATCGGTGCGCGTCACAGAAATCTGGAGAAATCTGTTTGTTTTGGAGAAATCTGTTTTTCCTTATTTCCTCCAAAACTGTTTTGGAGAAATCTGTTTGTTTTGGAGAAATCTGTTTTGGAGAAATCTGTGACACACGATTGCAAGAGTAAATTCTTTGTTTTTCCTTATTTCCTCCAAAACGCCCACGAAATCTGTGCGGGTCACAGAAATCAGAAACAGGTGCAATTGCCTGCGTTTCGATTGCAAGAGTAAATCCTTGTTGTGTTTCCTTAAAAAACGATGATGACACACTATCAGAAACTCAGGAACACAGATTTCGACCGTTAGAGGCCAAAATTGCCCTCTTCATCCATTAGGTGAGTTAGAGCAGCCAAAACATAATATTTTCAAATCACCTATTTTGGAAAACCGTTGGGTAACACCAGTTCAAATTCCGTTGGATTATTGAAAACAACCTTCTCTCCGCATAGAAACAAAGTTAACTCTCCGTTTGTCCATATATTCCTCCAAAACTCCGACGAAATCCGTGCGAGTCCCTGGAATCTGAAACTGGTGCAATTGCGTGTGTTTCGAAGGCAAGAGTACATTCTTGTAGTTTTTCCTTAGAAAACGATGGTGACAAACTATCGGAAACTCGGGAACATGGATTTCGGTCGTTTGAGGCCAAGAATTCCGTCCTTCAACCATTAGAGTGAAGTAGTGCAGACAGAAACATAATATTTTCAAACCTGCTATTTTGGGCAACCGTAGTGTAATTCCAGTTGAACTTCCGAGAGAATAGAGGAAACAACCTCGTCTCCTCATAGAAACAACGTTAACACTCCGTTTGCCCTTATTTCCTCCAAAAAATCCCACGAAATCCGTGCGAGTCCAAGAAATCAGAAACGATTGAAATTGCTTGTGTTTCGATTGCAAGAGTAAACTCTTGTCGGGTTTCCTTAGAAAACAATGGTGACGCACGATCGGAAGCTCAAGAACGGATTTCAATCATTTTAGGCCAAAAAAGCACTCCTTCTTGCCATAGAGTGAGCTAGAACAGCCAGAAACATAATATTTTCAAACCTGCTATTTTGGGCAACCGTGGAATAATTCTGTTTGAAGTTCCGTGGGAATATAGGAAAGAACCTCCTCTCCGCATATAAACAACGTTTACTCTCCGTTTGTCCTTATTTTCCTCCAAAACAATTAGGAATCTGTGCGAGCCACAGAAACCAGAAACGGGTGCAATTGTTTGTGTTTCGATTGCAAGAGTAAATTCTTGTAATTTTACCTTAGAAAACAAGGGTGACATACTATTGGAAGCTCGGGAACAAGAATTTTGATCGTTTGAGGCTAAGAATTCCATCCTTCATGCATTAGTGTGAGCGAGGGCAGCCAGAAACATAATATTTTCAAACCTGCTATTTTGGGTAACTGTTGGATAATTCAAGTTGAACTTCCGTGAGAATAGAGGAAACAACCCCCCTCCGCTTAGAAACAACGTATACTCTCAGCTTATTTCCTCCAAAACCCCCATGAAATCCGTGCGAGTCCCAGAAATCAGAAACGGGTGCAATTGCATGTGTTTCGATCGCGAGAGTAAATTCTTGTTGTGTTTCCTTAGAAAACGATGGTGACACGCTATCAGAAACTCCGGAACACGGATTTCGATCGTCAGAGGCCAAAATGCCCTCCTTCATCCATTTGAGTGAGTTATGGAAACCAAAAACATAATATTTTCAAATCTGCTATTTTGGAAAACCGTTGGGTAACACCAGTTTAAATTCCGTTGGAATATTGAAAACAATCTCCTTTCTGCATAGAAACAATGTTAACCCTCCGTTTGTCCATATATTCCTCCAAAACTCCAATGAAATCCGTGCGAGTCCCAGAAATCTGAAACCGATGCAATTGCGTGTGTTTCGAATGCAAGAGTACATTCTTGTTGTTTTCCTTAGAAAACGATGGTGACAAACTATCGGAAGCTCTGGAACATGGATTTCGACCGTTTGAGGCAAAGAATTCCGTCCTTCAACTATTAGCGTGAACTAGGGCAGACATAAACGTAATATTGTCAAACCTGCTTTTTTTGGGCAACGGTTGGGTAATTCCAGTTGAACTTCTGAGTGAATAGAAGAAACAACATCCTCTCCGCATAGAAACAACGTTAAGCTCCGTTTGTCCTTATTTCCTCTGAAACTCCCACAAAATCCGTGCGAGTCCCAGACATCAGAAACGATTGAAATTGCTTGTGTTTCGATTGCAAGAGTAAACTCTTGTTGGTTTTCCTTAGAAAACGAAGGTGACACACTATTGGAAGATCAGGAACACGGATTTCAATAATTTTAGGCCTTCTATTTGACACAAGAAAAAGGACTTTATACATTTTCTTGTGTCGTCTTGTATCGAAATAATAATGATTTTTCTCTTGTTCGTCAAAGATTACTATTTTTTCTAGGTCTATCGATACGCCCTCCATCTTGCCTTAGAGTGAGCTAGGGCTGCCAGAAACATATTATTTTCAAACTTGCCATTTTGGGCAACTATTAGGTAATTCTATTTGAACTTCCGTGGTAATTGAGGAAACAACCTCCTCACCGCATTGAAACAACATTTACTCTCCGGTTGTCCGTATTTTCCTTCAAAACGACTACGAAACCCGAGCGAGCCACATAAATCAGAAACGGGTGCAATTGCTTGTGTTTTGATTGCAAGAGTAAATTCTTGTAGATTTTCCTTAGAAAACGATAGTGACACACTATCGAACGCTCTGGAACAAGGATTCCGATCGCTTGATGCTAAGAATTCCATCCTGCATCCATTAGAGTGAGCAAGGGCAGCCAGAAACATAATATTTTCAAACATGCTATTTTGGGTAACCATTGGGTAATTCCAGTTGAACTTCCGTGGGAATAGAGGAAACAACCTCCTCACCGCATAGAAACAACGTTTACTCTCCGTTTGTCCTTATTTTCCTCCAAAACAACTACGAAATCCGTGGGAGCCACAGAAATCAGAAACGGGTGCAATTGCTTGTGTTTCGATTGCAAGAGTAAATTCTTGTAGTTTTTCCTTAGAAAACAATAGTGACACACTATCGGAAGCTCAGGAACAAGGATTTCAATCGTTTGAGGCCAATAATTCCATCCTTCATCCATTAGAGTGAGCGATGGTAGCCAAAAACATAATATTTTCAAACCCACTATTTTGGGTAACCGTTGGGTAATTCCAGTTGAACTTCCGTGAGAATAGAGGAAACAACATGAAACACCGTTTACTCTCCGTTTTTTCCTTATTTTCTCCAAAACTTCCACGAAATCCGTGCGAGTCCCAAAAATCAGAAATGATTGAAATTGATTGTGTTTCGATAGCAAGAGTAAACTCTTGTCGTTTTTCCTTAGAAATCGATGCTGACACACTATCGGAAGCTCAGGAACACGGATTTCGATTCTTTTAGGCCAAAATGACCTCCTTCTTGCCTTAGAGTGTGCTAGGGCAGCCAGAAACGAAATATTTTCAAACCTGCTGTTTAGGGCAACCGTTGGTTAATTCTGTTTGAACTTCTGTGGGAATAGAGGAAACAACCTCCTCCCCGCACTCTCCGTTTTTGCTTATTTCCTCCAAAACTGCTCGAAATCCGTGCGAGTCCCAGAAACCAGAAACGGGTGCGATTGCCTGTGTTTCGATTGCAAGAGTAAATTCTTGTTCTGTTCCCTTAGAAAACGATGGTAACACACTAACGGAAACTCAGGAACACGGATTTCGATCGTTAGATGCCAAAAATGCCCTCCTTCATCCATAAAAGTGAGTTTGAGCTGCCAAAAACTTAATATTTTCAAACCTGCTATTTCGGAAAACCGTTTGGTAACACCAGTTTAAATTCCGCTGGAATATACAAAACAACCTCCTCTCCGCATAGAAACAACGTTAACTCTCCGTTTGTCCATATATACCTTCAAAACTCCAACGAAATCCGTGCGAGTCCCAGAAATCTGAAACTGGTGAAATTGCGTGTGTTTCGAATGCAAGTGTACATTCTTGTAGTTTTTCCTTAGAAAATGATGGTGACAAACTATCGAAATCACGGGAACATGGATTTCAATCGTTTGAGGCCAAGAATTTTGTCCTTCAACTATTAGAGTGAACTAGGGCAGACAGAAACATAATATTTTCAAAACTGCTACTTTGGGCAACCGTTGGTAATTCCTGTTGAACTTCCGAGAGAATATGGAAAACAACATCCTCTCCGCATGGAAACAACGTTAACTCTCCGTTTGTGCTTATTTCCTCCATAACTCCCACGAAATTTGTGCGAGTCCAAGAAATCAGAAAGGATTGAAATTGCTTGTGTTTCGATTGCAAGAGTAAACTATTGTCGGTTTTCCTTAGAAAACGATGGTGACACACTTTCGGAAGTCAGGAACACGGATTTTGATCATTTTATACCAAAAATGCCCTACTTCTTGCCTTTGAGTGAGCTACGACAGCTAGAAACATAATATTCTCAAACATGCTATTTTAGGCCACCGTTGGGTAATTCTGTTTGAACTTCCGTGGCAATAGAGGAAACAACCTCATCTTCGTATAGAAAGAACGTTTACTCTCCGTTTGTCATTATTTTCCTCCAAAACAACTACGAAATCCGTGCGAGCCACAGAAATCAGAAACAGGTGCAATTGCTTGTGTTTCGATTGCAAGCGTAATTCTTGTAGTTTTTCCTTAGAAAACAATAGTGACACACTTTCGGATTTCGATCGTTTGAGTCTAAGAATTCCATCCTTGATCCAGTAGAGTAAGCGATGGCAGCCAGAAACATAATATTTTCAAACCTACTATTTTGGGTAACCGTTGGGTAATTACAGTTGAACTTCCGTGAGAATAGAGGAATCAAAATGAAACAACGTTTACTCTCCGTTTTTTCTTATTTCCTCCAAAACTCCCTCGAAATCCGTGCGAGTCCCAGAAATCAGAAACGATTGAAATTACCTGTGTTTCGATTGAAAGAGTAAACTCTTGCCGGTTTTCCTTAGTAAACGATGGTGACACACTATAACAAGCTGAGGAACACAGATTTCGATCATTTTAGGCCAAAAATGCCCTCCTTCTTGCCTTAGAGTGAAGGTAGGGCAGTTTGAAATATAATATTTTCAAACCTGCTATTTTGGATAACCGTTGGGTAACCCTGTTTGAACTTCCATGGGAATAGAGGAAACAACCTCCTCTCCGCATAGAGACAACGTTTACTCTCCGTTTGTCCTTATTTTCCTCCAAAACAACTACAAAATCCGTGCAAACCACAGAAATCAGAAACGGGTGCAATTGCTTGTGTTTCGATTGCATGAGTAAATTCTTGTAGTTTTTCCTTAGAAAATGATGGTGACACACGATCGGAAGCTCAGGAACAAGGATTTCAATCGTTTTGAGGCTTAGAATTCCATCCTGCATCCATTAGAGTGAGCGAGGGCAGCCAGAAACATAATATTTTCAACCCCGCTATTTTGGTTAATCATTGGGTAATTCCAGTTGAACTTCCGGGAGAATATAGGAAACAACCTCCTCTCCGCTTAGAAACAACGTTTACTCTTTGTTTTTCCTTATTTCCTCCAAAACGCCCACGAAATCCGTGCTGGTCACAGAAATCAGAAACGGGTGCAATTGCCTATGTTTCGATTGCAAGAGTAAATTCTTGTTGTGTTTCCTTAGAAAACGTTGATGACACACTATCGGAAACTCAGGAACACAGATTTCGACCGTTAGAGGCCAAAATTGCCATCTTCATTAATTAGGTGAGTTAGGGCAGCCAAAAACATAATATTTTCAAATCTCCTTTTTTGGAAAACCGTTGGGTAACACCAGTTTAAAATCCGTTGGATTATAGAAAACAACCTTCTCTCCGCATAGAAACAAAGTTAACTCTCCGTTTGTCGATATATTCCTCCAAAACTCCAACGAAATCCGTGCGAATCCCTGAAATCTGAAACTGGTGCAATTGCGGGTGTTTCGAATGCAAGAGTACGTTCTTGAAGTTTTTCCTTAGAAAACGATGTTGACAAACTATCGGAAGCTTGGGAACATGGATTTCGATCGTTTGAGGCCAAGAATTCTGTCCTTCAACCATTAGAGTGAGCTAGGGCAGACATAAACATAATATTTTAAACCTGCTATTTTGGCTTGTTAGGTAATTCCCGTTGAACTTCCGAGAGAATAGAGGAAACAACCTCTTCTCCCCATAGAAACAACGTTAACTCTCCGTTTTTCCTTATTTCCTCCAAAAATCCCACGAAATCCGTGTGAGTCCAAGAAATTAGAAACGATTGAAATTGCTTGTGTTTCGATTGCAAGAGTAAACTCTTGTCGGGTTTCCTTAGAAAACAATAGTGACACATGATCGGAAGCTCAGGAACACGGATTTCAATCATTTTATGCCAAAAATGCCCTCCTTCTTACCATAGAGTGAGCTAGAGCAGCCAAAAACATAATATTTTCAAACCTGCTATTTTGGGCAACAGTGGGATAATTCTGTCTGAAGTTCCGTGGGAATATAGGAAAGAGCCTCCTCTCCGCATAAAAACAACGTTTACTGTCCGTTTGTCCTTATTTTCCTCCAAAACAACTACGAAATCCGTGGGAGCCACAGAAATCAGAAACAGGTGCAACTTCTTGTGTTTCGATTGCAAGAGTAAATTCTTGTAATTTATCTTTAGAAAACGATGGTGACACTCTATTGGAAGCTCATGAAGAAGGATTTCGATCGTTGGAGGCTAATAAATCCATCCTGCATCCATTAGAGTGAGCGAGGGCAGCCAGAGACATAATATTTTCAAACCTACTATTTTGGGTAACCGTTAGGTAATTCCAGTTGAAATTCCGAGAGAATAGAGGAAACAACCTCATCTCCGCTTAGAAACAACGTTTACTCTCTGCTTTTCCTTATTTCCTCCAAAACTCCCATGAAATTCGTGCGAATCACAGAAATCAGAAACGGGTGCAATTGCATGAGTTTCGATTGCAAGAGTAAATTCTTGTTGTGTTTCCTTAGAAAACGATGGTGATATAATAGCAGAAAGTTGGGAACACTGATTGCGATTGTTAGAGGCCAAAAATGTCCTCCTGCATCCATTAGAGTGAGTTAGGGCAGCCAGAAACATAATATTTTTAAATCAGCTATTTTGGGAAACCGTTGAGTAACACCAGTTTAAATTCCGTTGGAAAAACAACATCCTTTTCGCATAGAAACAATGTTAACTCTCCGTTTGTCCATATATTTCTCCAAAACTCCAACGAGATCTGTACGAGTCCCAGAAATCTGAAACTGGTGCAATTGCTTGTGTTTCGAATGCAAGTGTAAATTCTTATAGTTTTTCCTTAGAAAACGATGGTGACACACTATCAGAAGCTCGGGAAAATAGATTTTGATCGTTTGAGGCCATGAATTCTGTCCTTCAACCATTAGAGTGAACCAGGGCAAACAAAAACATAATATTTTCAAACATGCTATTTTGTGCAACCGTTGGGTAATTCCGGTTGAACTTTCGTGAGAATAGAGGAAACAACCTCCTCTCTGCATAGAAACAACGTTAACTCTCCGTTTGTCCTTATTTCCTCCAAAACTCCCACGAAACCCGGGCAAGTCCCAGAAATCAGAAACGATTGAAATTACACGGATTTCGATTGCAAGAGTAAACTCTTGTCATTTTTCCTTATAAAACGATGGTGACAGACTATCGGAAGATCAGGAACACGGATTTTGGTCCTTTTGGGCCAAAAGTACTCTCCTTCTTGCCGTAGAGTGAGATAGGGCAGCCAAAAACATAATATTTTCAATCCTGTTATTTTGGGCAACCGTTGGGTAATTCTGTTTGAAGTTCCGTGGGAATATAGGAAACAACATCCTCTCCGCATAGAAACAACGTTTACTATTTGTTTGTCCTTATTTTCCTCCAAAACAACTAATAAATCCGTGGGAGCCACGAAATCAGAAACGGGTGCAATTGCTTGTGTTTCGATTGCAAGAGTAAATTCTAGTAATTTTTTCTTAGAAAATGATGGTGACACTCTATCGGAAGCTCAGGAATAAGGATTTTGATCGTTTGAGGCTAATAATTCCATTCTGCATCCATTAGAGTGAGCGGGGGCAGCCAGAAACATAATATTTTCAAACCTGCTATTTTGGGTAACCGTTAGGTAATTCCAGTTGAACTTCAGTGAGAATAGAAGAAACAACCTCATTTCCGCTTAGAAACAACGTTTACTCTCTATTTTTCCTTATATCTTCCAAAATTCCCATGAAATCCGTGCAAGTCACAGAAATCAGAAACGGGTGCAATTGTATGTGTGTCGATTGCAAGAGTAAGTTCTTGTTGTGTTTCCTTATAAAACAATGGTGAGACACTAGCAGAAACTCAGGAACACCGATTGCGATCGTTAGAGGCCAAAAGTGTCCTTCTTCATCCATTAGAGTGAGTTAGGGCAGCCAGAAACATAATATTTTTAAATCAGCTATTTTGGCAAACCGTTGTGTAACACTAGTTTAAATTCCGTTGGAATAAAGAAAACAACATCCTCTTCACATAGAAACAACGTTAAACCTCCCTTTGTCCATATATTCCACCAAAACTCCAACGAAATCTGTGCGAGTCCCAGAAATCTGAAACTGGTGCAATTGCTTGTGTTTCGATTGCAAGAGTAAATTCTCGTAGTTTTTCCTTAGAAAACGATGGTGACACACTATCGGAAGCTCAGGAACGATCGTTTGAGGCCAAGAATTCTGTCCTTCAACCGTTAGAGTGAACCAGGGCAGACAGAAACATAATATTTTCAAACCTGCTATTTTGGGCAACCGTTGGGTAATTCCGGTTGAACTTCCGAGAGAATAGAGGAAACAACCTCCTCTCTGCATAGAAACAACGTTAAATTTCCGTTTGTCCTTATTTCCTCCAAAACTCCCACGAAATCCGTGCGAGTCCCAGAAATAAAAAACGATTGAAATTACTTGTGTTTCGATTGCAAGAGTAAATTCTTGTCGTTTTTCCTTAGAATACGATAGTGACACACTATTGGAAGCTTAAAAACACGGATTTCGATCTTTTTAGGCCAAAAATACTCTGCTTCTTGCTGTAGAGTGAGCAAGGGCAGCCAGAAACATAATATTTTCAAACCTGTTATTTTGGGCAACCGTTGGGTAATTCTTCTGTGGGAATAGAGGAAACAACCTCCTCTCCGCATAGAAACAACGTTTACTCTCTTTTTGTCCTTATTTTCCTCCAAAACAGCTATGAAATCCTTGCGAGCCACAGAAACCAGAAACGGGTGCTACTGCTTGTGTTTTGATTGCAAGAGTAAATTCTTGTAGTTTTTCCCTAGAAAACGAGGGTGACACACTATCGGAAGCTCTGGAACAAGAATTTCGACCATTTGAGGCTAAGAATTCCATCTTGCCTCCATTAGAGTGAGCAAGGGCAGCCAGAAACATAATATTTTCAAACCTACTATTTTGGGTAACCGTTGGGTAATTCCAATTGAACTTCCGTGAGAATAGAGGAAACAACCTCCTCTCCGCTTAGAAACAACGTATACTCTCAGTTTTTCCTTATTTCCTCCAAAACTCTCACGAAATCCGTGCGGGTCCCCGAAATCATAAACGGGAGCGATTGCAAGTGTTTCGATTGCAAGAGTAAATTCTTGTTGTGTTTCCTTAGAAAACGATGGTGACACACTATCAGAAACCCAGGAACACGGATTTTAACGTCAGAGGCCAAAATGCCCTCCTTCATCCATTTGAGTGAGTTATGGCCGCCAAAAACATAATATTTGCAAATCTGCTATTTTGAAAAACCGTTGGGTAACACTAGTTTAAATTCTGTTGGAATATATAAAACAACCTCCTCTCCGCTTAGAAACAACGTTAACTCTTTGTTTGTCCATATATTCCTCCAAAACTCCAACGAAATCCGTGCGAGTCCCAAAAATCTGATACTGGTGCAATTGCGTGTGTTGCGAATGCAAGAGTACATTCTTGTAGTTTTTCCTTAGAAAATGATAGTGACAAACTATCGGAAGCTCGGGAACATGGATTTCGATCGTTTGAGGACAAGAACTCAGTCCTTCAACCATTAGAGTGAACTAGGGCAGACAGAAACATAATATTTTCAAACCTGCTATTTGGGCAACTGTTGGGTAATTCCAGTTGAACTTCCGAGTAAATAGAAGAAACAACATCCTCTCCGCATAGAAACAACATTAACTCTCCGATTGTCCTTATTTCCTCCGAAACTCCCACGAAATCCGCGCTAGTCCCGGAAATCAGAAACGATTGAAATTGCTTGTATTTTGATTGCAAGAGTAAACTCTTGTCGGGTTTCCTTAGAAAACGATGGTGACACACTATTGGAAGCTCAGGAACACGAATTTCGATAATTTTAGTCCTTCTATTCGACACAAGAAAAAGGACTTTATACCTTTTCTTGTGTCGTCTTGAATCGAAATAATAAGGATTTTTCTCCTGTTCGTCAAAGATTACTATTTTTTCTAAGTCTATCGATACACCCTCCTTCTTGCCTTAGAGTGAGCTCAGGCAGCCAGAAACATAATATTTTCAAACTTGCCATTTTGGTCAACCGTTGGGTAATTCTATTTGAACTTCCGTGGGAATAGAGGAAACAACCTCCTCACTGCATCAAAACAACTTTTACTCCCCGGTTGTCCTTTTTTCCTCCAAAACAACTCCGAAATCCGTGCAAGCCACATAAATCAGAAACGGGTGCAATTGCTTGTGTTTCGATTGCAAGAGTAAATTCTTGTAGTTTTTCCTTAGAAAACGATAGTGACACACCATCGGAAGCTCAGGAACAAGGATTTCGATCGTTTGAGGCCAATAATTCAATCCTTCATCCATTGGAGTGAGCGATGGTAGCCAGAAATATAATATTTTCAAACCCACTATTTTGGGTAACCGTTGGGTAATTCCAGTTGAACTTCCATGAGAACAGAGGAAACGACATGAAACAACGTTTACTCTCCGTTTTTCCTTATTTCCTCCAAAACTTCCATGAAATCCGTGCGAGTCCCAGAAATCAGAAACGATTGAAATTGATTGTGTTTCGATAGCAAGAGTAAACTCTTGTCGTTTTTCCTTAGATATCGATGGTGACACACTATCGGAAGCTCGGGAACACTGGTTTCGATTCTTTTAGGCCAAAAATGCCCTCCTTGCCATATAGTGAGCGAGGGCAGCCAGAAACATAATATTTTCAAACCTGTTATTTTGGGCAAACCGTTGGTTAATTCTGTTTGAACTTCCATGGGAATAGAGGAAACAACCTCCTCTCCGCATAGAAGCAACGTTTACTCTCCGTTATTCATTATTTCCTCCAGAACTCTCTCGAAATCCGTGTGAGTCCCAGAAATCAGAAACGGTTGTAATTGCCTGTGTTTCGATTGCAAGAGTAAATTCTTGTTGTGTTTCCTTAGAAAACGATGGTAATACACTATCGGAAACTTAGGAACATGGATTTCGATCGTTAGATGCCAAAAATGCCCTCCTTCATCCATAAAAGTGAGTTTGGGCTGCCAGAAACTTAATATTTTCAATCTGCAATTTCGGAAAACCGTTGGGTAACACCAGTTTAAATTCCGTTGGAATATAGAAAACAACCTCCTCTCCGAATCGAAACAACATTAACTATCCGTTTGTCCATATATTCCTCCAAAACTCCAACGAAATCTGTGCGAGCCCCAGAAATCTGAAACTGGAGCGATTGCGTGTGCTTCGAATGTAAGAGTACATTCTTGTAGTTTTTCCTTAGAAAACGATGGTGACAAACTATCGGAAGCTCGGGAACATGGATTTCGATCGGTTGAGGCCAAGAATCTGTCCTTCAACCATTAGAATGAATTAGGGCAGACAGAAACATAATATTTTCAAACCTACTATTTTGGGCAACCGTTGAATAATTCCAGTTGAACTTCCGAGAGATTAGAGGAAACAACCTCCTCTCCGCATAGAAACAACGTTATCTATCCGTTTGTCCTAATTTCCTCCAAAACTTCTACGAAATTCGTGCGAGTCCAAGAAATCAGAAACGATTGAAATTGCTTGTGTTTTGATTGCAAGAGTAAACTCTTGTCGGTTTTCCTTAGAAAACGATGGTGACACACGATCAGAAACTCAGGAACATGGATTTCAATCATTTTAGGCCAAAATGTCCTCCTTCTTGTCATAAAGTGAGCTAGAGCAGCCAGAAACATAATATTTTCAAACCTGCTATTTTGGGCAACCGTTGGATAATTCTGTTTGAACTTCCGTCGGAATATAGGAAACAACCTCCTCTCCGCATAGAAACAACGTTTACTGTCCGTTTATCCTTAATTTCCTCCAAAACAACTATGAAATTCGTGGGAGCCATAGAAACCAGAAACGGGTGCAATTGCTTGTGTTTCGATTGCAAGAGTAAATTCTTGTAGTTTTTCCTTAGAAAACGATGGTAACACACTATCGGAAGCTCAAGAACAAGGATTTCGATCGTTTGGGGCCAAGAATTCCATCCTGCATCCATTAGAGTGAGCGAGGGTAGCCAAAAACATAATATATTCAAACCTGCTATTTTGGGAACCGTTGGGTAATTTCAGTTGAAATTCCGTGGGAATAGAGGAAACAACCTCATATCCGCTTAGAAACAACGTTTACTCTCTGTTTTTCCTTATTTCCTCCAAAACTCCAATGAAATCTGTGCGAGTCACAGAAATCAGAAACGGGTGCAATTGCATGTGTTTTGATTACAAGAGTAAATTCTTGTAGTGTTTCCTTAGAAAACGATGGTGATACACGATCGGAAACTCAGGAACACTGATTGTGATCATTAGAGGCCAAAATGCTCTCCTTCATCAATTAGAGTGAGTAAGGGCAGCCAGAAACATAATATTTTTAAATCGGCTATTTTGGGAAACCGTTGGGTAACACCAGTTTAAATTCCGTTGGAATAAAGAAAGCAACATCCTTTCTGCATAGAAACAACGTTAACTCGTCGTTTGTCCATATATTCCACCAAAACTCCAACGAAATCCGTGCGAGTCCGAGAAATCTGAAACTGGTGCAATTGCTTGTGTTTTGAAGTCAAGAGTAAATTCTTGTAGTTTTTCCTTAGAAAACGATGGTGACACTCTATCGGAAGCTCGGGAACATGGATTTCGATCGTATGAGGCCAAAAATTCCGTCCTTCAACCATTAGAGTGAACGAGGGCAGACAGAAACATAATATTTTCAAGCCTGCCATTTTGGGCAACCAAGGGTAGTTCCGGTCGAACTTCCGAGAGAATAGAGGAAACAACCTCCTCATCGCATAGAAACAACGTTAACTCTCCGTTTGTCCTTATTTCCTCCAAAACTCCCACGAATTCCGTGCGAGTCCCAGAAATCAAAAACAATTGAAGTTACTTGTGTTTCGATTGCAAGAGTAAACTCTTGTCATTTTTCCTTAGAAACGATGGTGACACAATATCGGAAGCTCAGGAACATGGATTTCGATCATTTTAGGCCAAAAATTTCCTCCTTGTCGTAAAGTGAGCTAGGGCAGCAAGAAACATAATATTTTCAAACCTGTTATTTTGGGCAACCGTTGGGTAATTCTGTTTGAACATCCCTGGGAATAGAGGAAACAACCACCTCTCCGCATAGAAACAACATTTACTATCGGTTTTCGCATAGAAACTACAAGAATTTATTCCGTTTGTCCATATATTCCTCCAAAACCCCAACAAAATCCGTGCAAGTCCAAGAAATCTGAACTGGGTGCAATTGCTTGTGTTTCGAATGCAAGAGTAAATTCGGTAGTTTTTCCTTAGAAAACGATGGTGACATACAATCGGAAGCTCGGGAACATGGATTTCGATCTTTGAGGCCAAGAATTCTGTCCATCAACCATTAAAGTGCACTAGGGCAGACAGAAACTTAATATTTTCAAACCTGTTATTTTGAACAACCGTTGGGTAATTCGAGTTGAAATTCCGAGAGAATAGAGGAAACAACCTCCTCTCAGCATAGAAATAACGTTAACTCGCCATTTGTCCTTATTTCCTCCAAAAGTCCCGTGAAATCCGTGCGAGTCCCAGAAATCAGAAATGATTGAAATTGCTCGTGTTTCGATTGCAAGAGTAAACTCTTGTCGGTTTTCCTTAGAAAACGAGGGTGACACACTATCGGAAGCTCAGTAACACGGATTTCGATCATTTTTTGCCAAAAATGCCCTCCTTCTTGCCTTAGAGAGAGATATGGCAGCCAGAAACTTAATATTTTCAAACCTACTATTTTGGGCAACCGTTGGGTAATTCTATTTGAACTTCCGTGGGAATAGAGGAAACAACCTCCTCTCCGCACAGAAAGAACGTTTACTCTCTGTTTGTCCTTATTTTCCTCCAAAACAACTACGAATTACGTGCGAGCCACAGAAATCAGAAACGGGTGCAATTGTTTGTGTTTCTATTGCAAGAGTAAATTTTTGTAGTTTTTCGGTAGAAAACGAGGGTGCCATACTATAGGAAGCTCATGAACAAGGATTTCGATCATTTGAGGCTAAGAATTCCATCCTGCATCCATTAAACCTGCTACTTTTGGGTAACTGGTGGGTAATTCCAGTTGAACTTCCGTGAGAATAGAGGAAACATCCTCCTCTCGGCTTAGAAACAACGTTTTACTCTCTGTTTTTCCTAATTTCCTCCAAAACTCCCACGAAATCTGTGCGAGTCCCAGAAATCAGAAACGATTGAAATGGCTTGTGTTTCGATTGCAAGAGTAAACTCTTGTCGGTTTTCCTTAGAAAACGATGGTGACACACTATAGGAAGCTCATGAACACGGATTCGATCATTTTAGGCCAAAATCCCCTCCTTCTTGCCTTAGAGTGAGGTAGGGCAGCCAGAAATATAACATTTTCAAACCTGCTATTTTAAGCAAACCGTTGGGTAATCCCCTGTTTGAACTTCCGTGGGAATAGAGGAAACAACCTCCTCTCCGAATAGAAACAACGTTTACTCTCCGTTTGTCCTTATTTTCCTCCAAAACAACTACTAAATCCGTGTGAGCCACAGAAATCAGAAACGGGTGCAATTACTTATGTTTCAATTGCAAGAGTAAATTCTTTTAGTTTTTTCTTAGAAAATAATGATGAAACACGATCGGAAGCTCAGGAACAAGGATTTCGATCATTTTGAGGCTAAGAATTCCATCCTACATCCATTAGAGTGAGCGAGGGCCGCCAGAAACATAATATTTTCATAACTGCTATTTTTGGTAATCGTTGGAAAATTCCAGTTGAACTTTCGTGATAATAGAGGAAACAACCTCCTCTCCGCTTAGAAACAACGTTTACTCTTTGTTTTTCCTTATTTCCTCCAAAACTCCCATGAAATCTGTGCGAGTCACAGAAATCAGAAACGGGTGCAATTGTATGTGTTTCGATTGCAAGAGTAAATTCTTGTTGTGTCTCCTTATAAAACGATGGTGATACACTAGCAGAAACTCAGAAACACGGATTACGATCGTTAGAGGCCAAAAATGTCCTCCTTCATCTATTAGAGTGAGTTAGGGCAGCCAGAAACATAATATTTTTAAATCAGCTATTTTGGCAAACCGTTGTGTAACACCAGTTTAAATTCTGTTGGAATAAAGAAAACAACATCCTCTTCACATAGAAACAATGATAAATCTCCGTTTGTCCATATATTCCTCCAAAACTCCAACGAAATCTGTGCGAGTCCCAGAAATCTGAAACTGGTGCAATTGCTTGTGTTTCGAATGCAAGAGTAAATTCTTGTAGTTTTTCCTTAGAAAACGATGGTGACACACTATCGGAAGCTCAGGAAAGATCGTTTGAGGCCAAGAATTCTGTCCTTCAACCATTAGAGTGAACCAGGGCAGACAGAAACATAATATTTTCAAACCTGCTATTTTGGGCAACCGTTGGGTAATTCCGGTTGAACTTCCGAGAGAATAGAGGAAACAACCTCCTCTATGCATAGAAACAACATTAAATTTCCTTTTGTCCTTATTTCCTTCAAAACTCCCACGAAATCCGTGTGAGTCCCAGAAATCAAAAACGATTGAAATTGCTTGTGTTTCGATTGCAAGAGTAAACTCTTGTCGTTTTTCCATAGAATACGATAGTGACACACTATTGGAAGCTTAGGAACACGGATTTCGATCTTTTTAGGCCAAAAATACTCTGCTTCTTGCCGTAGAGTGAGCAAGGGCAGCCAGAAACATAATATTTTCAAACCTGTTATTTTGGGCAACCGTTGGGTAATTCTTCTGTGTGGATAGAGGAAACAACCTCCTCTCCGCATAGAAACAACGTTTACTCTCTGTTTGTCCTTATTTTCCTCCAAAACAGATATGAAATCCGTGCGAGCCACAGAAACCAGAAACGGGTGCTATTGCTTGTGTTTCGATTGCAAGAGTAAATTCTTGTAGTTTTTCCCTAGAAAACGAGGGTGACACACTATCGGAAGCTCAGGAACAAGAATTTCGACCATTTGAGGCTAAGAATTCCATCCTTCATCCATTAGAGTGAGCGAGGGCAGCCAGAAACATAATATTTTCAAACCTGCTATTTTGGGTAACCGTTGGGTAATTCCGGTTGAACTTCTGTGAGAATAGACGAAACAACCTCCTCTCCACTTAGAAACAACGGATACTCTCAGTTTTTCATTATTTACTCCAAAACTCCCACGAAATCCGTGCGAGTCCCAGAAATCAGAAACGGGTGCGATTGCCTGTGTTTCGATTGCAAGAGTAAATTCTTGTTGTGTTTCCTTAGAAAACGATGGTGACACACTATCAGAAACCCAGAAACACGGATTTCGATCGTCAGAGGCCAAAAGGCCCTCCTTCATCCATTTGAGTGAGTTATGGCCGCCAAAAACATAATATTTGCAAATATGCTATTTTGAAAAACCATTGTGTAACACCAGTTTAAATTCCGTTGGAATATATAAAACAACCTCCTCTCCGCTTAGAAACAACGTTTACTCTCCGTTTGTCCATATATTCTTCCAAAACTCCAACGAAATTCGTGCTAGTCCCAAAAATCTGATACTGGTGCAATTGCGTGTGTTTCGAATGCAAGAGTACATTCTTGTAGTTTTTCCTTAGAAAATGATAGTGACAAACTATCGGAAGCTCGGGAACATGGATTTCGATCGTTTGAGGACAAGAACTCAGTCCTTCAACCATTAGAGTGAACTAGGGCAGACAGAAACATAATATTTTCAAACCTGCTATTTGGGCAACTGTTGGGTAATTCCAGTTGAACTTCCGAGTAAATAGAAGAAACAACATCCTCTCCACATAGAAACAACATTAACTCTCCGATTGTCCTTATTTCCTCCGAAACTCCCACGAAATCCGCGCTAGTCCCGGAAATCAGAAACGATTGAAATTGCTTGTATTTCGATTGCAAGAGTAAACTCTTGTCGGGTTTCCTTAGAAAACGATGGTGACACACTATTGGAAGCTCAGGAACACGAATTTCGATAATTTTAGTCCTTCTATTCGACACAATAAAAAAGACTTTATACCTTTTCTTGTGTCGTTTTGAATCGAAATAATATGGATTTTTCTCTAGTTCGTCAAAGATTACTATTTTTTCTAGGTCTATCGATACGCCCTCCTTCTTGCCTTAGAGTGAGCTCAGGTAGCCAGAAACATAATATTTTCAAACTTGCCATTTTGGACAAACGTTGGGTAATTTTATTTGAACTTCTGTGGGAATAGAGGAAACAACCTCCTCACCGCATCAAAACAACTTTTACTCTCCGGTTGTCCTTTTTTCCTCCAAAACAACTCCGAAATCCGTGCAAGCCACATAAATCAGAAACGGGTGCAATTGCTTGTGTTTCGATTGCAAGAGTAAATTCATGTAGTTTTTCCTTAGAAAACGATAGTGACACACTATCGGAAGCTCAAGAACAAGGATTTCGATCGTTTGAGGCCAATAATTCAATCCTACATCCATTGGAGTGAGCGATGGTAGCCAGAAACATAATATTTTCAAACCCACTATTTTGGATAATCGTTGGGTAATTCCAGTTGAACTTCCATGAGAATAGAGGAAACAACCTGAAACAACGTTTACTCTCCGTTTTTCCTTATTTCCTCCAAAACTTCCATGAAATCCGTGCGAGTCCCAGAAATCGGAAACGATTGAAATTGATTGTGTTTCGATAGCAAGAGTAAACTCTTGTCGTTTTTCCTTAGATATCGATGGTGACACACTAGCGGAAGCTCAGGAACACGGGTTTTGATTCTTTTAGGCCAAAAATGCCCTCGTTCTTGGCTTAGAGTGAGCGAGGGCAGCCAGAAACATAATATTTTCAAACCTGCTATTTTGGGGAACCGTTGATTAATTCTGTTTGAACTTCCGTGGGAATAGAGGAAACAACCTCCTCTCCGCATAGAAACAACGTTTACTCTCCTTTTTTCATTATTTCCTCCAAAACTCCCTCGAAATTCGTGCAAGACCCAGAAATCAGAAACGGGTGCAATTGCCTGTGTTTCGATTGCAAGAGTAAATTCTTGTTGTGTTTCCTTAGAAAACGATGGTAATATACTATCGAAAACTTAGGTACACGGATTTCGATCATTAGATGCCAAAAATGCCCTCCTTCATCCATAAAAGTGAGTTTGGGCTGCCAGAAACTTAATATTTTCAATCTGCAATTTCGGAAAACCGTTGGGTAACACCAGTTTAAATTCCGTTGGAATATAGAAAACAACCTCCTCTCCACATCGAAACAACGTTAACTCTCTGTTTGTCCATATATTCCTCCAAAACTCCAATGAAATCCGTGCGAGCCCCAGAAATCTGAAACTGATGAAATTGCTTGTGTTTCGAATGCAAGAGTACATTCTTGTAGTTTTTCCTTATAAAACGATGGTGACAAACTATCGGAAGCTCGGGAACATGGATTTAGACCGTTTGAGGCGGGAAACAACCTCCTCTCCGCATAGAAACAACGTTAGCTCTCCATTTGTCATTCTTTAATCCAAAACTCCCACGAAATTCGTGCGAGTCCAAGAAATCAGAAACGATTGAAATTGCTTGTGTTTCGATTGCAAGAGTAAACTCTTGTCGGTTTTCCTTAGAAAACGATGGTGACACCCTATTAGAAGTCAGGAACACTGATTTTGATCATTTTATACCAAAAATGCCCTTCTTCTTGTCTTAGAGTGAGCTAGGGCAGCCAGAAACATAATATTCTCAAACCGGCTATTTTGGGCAACCGTAGGGTAATTCTGTTTGAACTTCCATGGGAATAGAGGAAACAACCGCCTGTCCGTATAGAAAGAATGTTTACTCCGTTTGTCCTTATTTTCCTCCAAAACAACTACGAAATCCGTGCGAGCCACAGAAATCAGAAACAAGTGCAATTGCTTTTGTTTTGATTGCAAGAGTAAATTCTTGTAGTTTTTCCTTAGAAAACGATAGTGACACACTATCGGAAGCTCAGGAACAAGGATTTTGATTGTTTGAGGCTAAGAATTCCATCCTTCATCCATTAGAGTGAGCGATGGCAGCCAGAAACATAATATTTTCAAACCGACTATTTTGGGTAACCGTTGGGTAATTCCAGTTGAACTTCCGTGAGAATAGAGGAATCAACATGAAACAACGTTTACTCTCCGTTTTTCCTTATTTCCTCCAAAACTCCCACAAAATCCGTGCGAGTCTCAGACATCAGAAAGGATTGAAATTGATTGTGCTTCGATTGCAAGAGTAAACTCTTGTCGTTTTTCCTTAGAAAACGATGGTGACACAATATCGGAATCTCAGGAACATGGATTTCGATCCTTTTATGCCAAAAAAAGTCATCCTTCTCTTGCCTTAGAGCGAGCTAAAGCAGCTAGAAACATAATATTTTACTCTCCGTTGGTTAATTCTGTTTGAACTTCTGTGGGAATAGAGGAAACAACCTCCTCTCCGCTAAGAAACAACGTTTACTCTCCGTTTGTCCTTATTTCCTCCAAAACTCCCACGAAATCCGTGCTAGTCCCGAGAAATCAGAAACCATTGAAATTTCTTGTGTTTCGATTGCACGAGTAAACTCTTGTCTGTTTTCCTTTGAAAACGATGGTGACACACGATCGGAAGCTCAGGAACACGGATTTCAATCATTTTAGGCCAAAATGCCCTCTTTCTTGCCATAGAGCGAGCTAAAGCAGCTAGAAACATAATATTTTCAAACCTGCTATTTTGGCCAACCGTTGGGTAAAACTTCTGTGGGCATATAGGAAACAACCTCCTCTCCGCATAGAAACAATGTTTACTATCCGTTTGTCCTTATTTTCCTCCAAAACAACTACGAATTCCGTGGGAGCCACAAAAAGCAGAAAAGTGAGCAATTGCTTGTGTTTCTATTGCAAAAGTAAATTCTTGTAGTTTTTCCTTAGAAAACGAGGGTGACACACTATCGGAAGCTCAGGAACAAAAATTTCAATCGTTTGTGGCTAATAATTCCATCCTGCATCCATTAGAGTGAGCGAGGGCAGCCAAAAACATAATATTTTCAAACCTGCTATTTTAGGTAACCGTTGGGTAATTCCAGTTGAACTTCCGTGAGAATAGAGAAAACAACCTCATCTCCACTTAGAAACAACGTTTACTCTCTGTTTTTCCTTATTTCCTCCAAAACTCCCATGAAATCCGTGTGAGTCACAGAAATCAGAAACGGAAGCAATTGCATGTGTTTCGATTGCAAGAGTAAATTCTTGTTGTGTTTCCTAAGAAAACGATAGTGATACACTATCGGAAACTCAGGAACACGGATTGCGATCGTTAGAGGACAAAAAAGCCATCCTTCATCCATTAGAGTGAGTTAGGGCAGCCATAAACATAATATTTTAAATCAGCTATTTTGGAAAACCGTTGGGTAACACCAGTTTAAATTCCGGTGGAATAAAGAAAACAACATTCTCTCTGCATAGAAACAACGTTAACTCTCTGTTTGTCCATATATTCCTCCAAAACTCCAACGAAATCCGTGCAACTCACAGAAATCTGAAATTGGTGCAATTGCTTTTGTTTTGAATGCAAGAGTAAATTCTTGTAGTTTTTCCTTAGAAAACGATGGTGACACACTATCGATAGCTCGGGAACATAGATTTCAATCGTTTGAGGCCAAGAATTCCGTCCTTCAACCATTATAGTGAACTAGGGCAGACAGAAACATAATATTTTCAAACCCGCTATTTTGGGCAACCGTTGTGTAATTCCGGTTGAACTTCCGAGAGAATAGAGGAAACAACCTCCTCTCCGCAAAGAAACAACGTTAACTCTCCGTTTGTCTTCATTTCCTCCAAAATTCCCCCGAAATCCATGCGAGTTTCAGAAATCAGAAACGATTGAAATTGCTTGTGTTTCGATTGCAAGAGTAAACTCTTGTCGTTTTTCCTTAGAAAACGATGGTGACACAATATCGGAAGCTCAGGCACATGGATTTCGATCATCTTAGGCCAAAAATGCCCTCATTCTTGCCGTAAAGTGAGCTAGGGCAGCCAAAAACATAATATTTTCAAGCCTGTTATTTTGGACAACCGTTGGGTAATTCTGTTTGAACTTCCATGGGAATAGCGGAAACAACCTCCTCTACGCATAGAAACAACGTTTACTCTCAGTTTCCGCATAGAAACTACAAGAATTTACTCCGTTTGTCCATATATTCCTCTAAAACTCCAACAAAATCCGTGCATGTCCCAGAAATTTGAAACTGGTGCAATTGCTTGTGTTTCGAATGCAAGAGTAAATTCTTGTAGTTTTTCCTTAGATAAAGATGGTGACAAACTATTGGAAGCTCGGTAATATGGATTTCGATTGTTTGAGGCCAAGATTTCCGTCCATCAACCATTAGAGTGAACGAGCGCAGACAGAAAAATAATATTTTCAAACCTGTTATTTTGGACAACCGTTGGGTAATTCCAGTTGAACTTCCGAAAGAATAGAGGAAACAACATCCTCTCCGCATAGAAACAACGTTAACTCTCCGTTTGTCCTTATTTCCTCCAAAAGACCCGTGAAATTCGTGCGAGTCCCAGAAATAAAAAAGGATTGAAATTGCTCGTGTTTCGATCGCAAGAGTAAACTCTTGTCGGTTTTCCTTAGAAAACGCTGGTGGCACACTATCGGAAGCTCAGGAACACGGATTTCGATCATTTTAAGCCAAAAATGCCCTCATTCATGCAGTAAAGTGAGCTAGGGCAGCCAGAAACATAATATTTTCAGACCTGTTATTTTGGACAACCGTTGGGTAATTCTGTTTGAACTTTCGTGGGAATAGGGGAAACAACCTCCTCTCCGCATAGAAACAACGTTTACTCTCAGTTTCCGCATAGAAACTACAAGAATTTACTTTGTTTGTCCATTTATTCCTGCTAAACTCCAACAAAATCCGTGCAAGTCCCAGAAATTTGAAATTGGTGCAATTGCTTGTGTTTCAAATGCAAGAGTAAATTATTATAGTTTTTCCTTAAGGAAAAGATGGTGACAAACTATCGGAAGCTCGGGAACATGGATTTCAATCGTTTGAGGCCAAGATTTCCGTCCATCAACCATTAGAGTGAACGACGGCAGACAGAAACATAATATTTTCAAACCTGTTATTTTGGACAACCGTTAGGTAATTCCAGTTAAACTTCCGAGAGAATAGAGGAAACAACATCCTCTCCGCGTAGAAACAACGTTAACTCTCCGTTTGTACTTATTTCCTCCAAAAGACCCGCGAAATCCGTGCAAGTCCCAGAAATAAAAAAGGATTGAAATTGCTCGTGTTTCGATTGCACGAGTAAACACTTGTCGGTTTTCCTTAGAAAACGATGGTGGCATACTATCGGAAGCTCAGGAACACAGAATTCAATCATTTTAGGCCAAAAATGACCTCCTGCTCTTGCCTTAGAGTGAGCTAGGGCAGCCAGAAACATATTATTTTCAAACCTGCTATTTTGGGCAACCGTTGGTTAATTCTGTTTGAACTTCCGTGGGAAAAGAGGAAACAACCTCCTCTACGCATAGAAACAACGTTTCCTCTTTGTTTTTTCTTATTTCCTCCAAAACTCCCTCGAAATCCGTGCGAGTCCCAGAAATCAGAAACGGGTACAATTGCCTGTGTTTCGATTGCAAGAGTAAATTCTTCTTGTGTTTCCTTAGAAAACGATGGTAACACACTATCGGAAACTCAGGAACACGGATTTCGATCGTTAGATGCCAAAATTACTCTCCTTCATCCATAAGAGTGAGTTTGGGCTGCCAGAAACTTAATATTTTCAAATCTGCTATTTTGGGAAACCGTTGGGTAACACCAGTTTAAATTCCGTTGGAATATAGAAAACAACCTCCTCTCCGCATAGAAACAACGTTAACCTCCGTTTGTCCATATATTCCTCCAAACCTACAACGAAATCTGTACGAGTCCCAGAAATCGGAAACTGGTGCAATTGTGTGTGTTTCGAATGTAAGAGTACATTCTTGTAGTTTTTCCTTAGAAAACGATGGTGACAAACTATCGGAAGTTCGGGAACATAGATTTCGATCGTTTGAGGCCAAGAATATGTCCTTCAACCATTAGAGTGAATTAGGGCAGACAGAAACATAATATTTTCAAACCTGCTATTTTGGGCAACCGTTGGGTAATTCCAGTTGAACTTCCGAGAGAATAGAGGAAACAACCTCCTCTCCGCATAGAAACAACGTTATCTATCCGTTTGTCCTTATTTCCTCCAAAACTTTTACGAAATCCGTGCGAGTCCAAGAAATCAGAAACGATTGAAATTGCTTGTGTTTTGATTGCAAGAGTAAACTCTTGTCGGTTTTCCTTAGAAAACGATGGTGACACACGATCGGAAGCTCAGGAACATGGATTTCAATCATTTTAGGCCAAAATGTCCTCCTTCTTGCCATAGAGTGAGCTAGAGCAGCCAAAAACATAATATTTTCAAACCTGCTATTTTGGGCAACCGTTGGATAATTCGGGTGGAACTTCCGTGGGAATATAGGAAACAACCTCATCTCCACATAGAAACAACGTTTACTGTCCGTTTATCCTTAATTTCCTCCAAAACAACTATGAAATCCGTGGGAGCCACAGAAACCAGAAACGGGTGTAATTGCTTGTGTTTCGAATGCAAGAGTAAATTCTTGTAGTTTTTCATTAGAAAACGATGGTGACACACTATAGGAAGCTCAGGAACAAGGATTACGATCGTTTGGGGCCAAAAATTACATCCTGCATCCATTAGAGTGAGCGAGGGCAGCCAAAAACACAATATATTCAAACCTGCTATTTTGGGAACCGTTGGGTAATTCCAGTGGAACTTCTGTGGGAATATAGGATACAGCCTCCTCTCCACATAGAAACAACGTTTACTCTCCGGTTGTCCTTATTTTCCTCCAAAACAACCACGAAATCCGAGCGAGACACAGAAATCAGAAACGGGTGCAATTGCTTGTGTTTTGATTGCAAGAGTAAATTCTTGTAATTTTTCCTTAGAAAACGATGGTGACACACTATCGGAAGCTCTGGAACAAGGATTCCGATCGTTTGATGCTAAAAATTCCATCTTGCATCCATTAGAGTGAGCGAGGGCAGCCAGAAACATAATATTTTCAAATCTGCTATTTTTGGTAACCGTTAGATAATTCCAGTTGTACTTCTGTGAGAATAGAAGAAACAACCTCCTCTCCGCTTAGAAACAGTGTTTACTCTTTGTTTTTCCTTATTTCCTCCAAAACGGCCACAAAATCAGTGCGAGTCCCAGAAATCAGAAACGGGTGCAATTTCCTGTGTTTCGATTGTAAGAGTAAATTCTTGTTGTGTTTCCTTAGAAAACGATGGTGACACACTATCCGAAACTCAGGAACACAGATTTCGACCGTTAAAGGCCAAAATTGCCCTCTTCATCCATTAGGTGAGTTAGGGCAGCCAAAAACATAATATTTTCAAATCACCTATTTTGGAAAACCGTTGGGTAACACAAGTTTAAATTCCATTGGAATATAGAAAACAACCTACTTTCCGCATAGAAACAATGTTAACTCTCCGTTTGTCCATATATTCCTCCAAAACTCCTACGAAATCCGTGCAAGTCCCAGAAATCTGAAACTGGTGCAATTGCTTGTGTTTCGAATGCAAGTGTAAATTCTTGTAGTTTTTTCCTTAGAAATCGATGGTGGCATACTATCAGAAGCTCGAGAACATGGATTTCGATCGTTTGAGGCCAAGAATTTCGTCCATCAACCATAAGAGTGAACTAGGGCAGACAGAAACATAATATTTTCAAACCTGCTATTTTGGGCAACCGTTGGGCAATCCAGTTGAACTTCCGAGAGAATAGAGGAAACAACATCCTCTCCGCATAGAAACAACGTTAACTCTCCGTTTTTCCTTATTTCCTCCAAAACCCATGAAATCCGTGCGAGTTTCAGAAATCTGAAACTGGTGCAGTTGCTTGTGTTTCAAATGCAAGAGTAAATTCTTGTAGTTTTTCCTTAGAAAACGATGGTGACACACTATCGGAAGCTCGGGAACTTGGATTTCGATCTTTTGAGGCCAAGAATACCGTCCTTCAATCATTAGAGTGACTAGGGCGGACAGAAACATAATATTTTCAAACCTGCTATTTTGAGCAACCGTTGGGTAATTCCGGTTGAACTTCCAAGAGAATAGCGGAAACAACCTCCTCTCTACATAGAAGCAACGTTAACTCTCCGTTTGTCCTTATTTCCTGCAAAACTCCAACGAAATCCGTGCGAGTCCCAGAAATCAGAAACGATTGAAATTGCTTGTGTTTCAATTGCAAGAGACTATTGTCGTTTTTCCTTTGAAAACGATGGTGGCACAATTTCGGAAGCTCAGGAACACGGATTTCGATCTTTTTAGGTAAAAAATGCCCTCCTTATTGCCGTAGAGTGAGCTAGAGCAGCCAGAAACATAATATTTTCAAACCTGTTATTTTGGGCAACCGTTGGGTAATTCTATTTGAACTTCCGTGGGAATAGAGGAAACAACCTCCTCTCCGCATAGAAACAACGTTTACTCTCCGTTTCCGCATAGAAACTACAAGAATTTACTTTGTTTGTCCATATATTCCTCCAAAACTCCAACAAAAATCCGTGCAAATCCCAGAAATCTGAAACTGGTGCAATTGCTTGTGTATCGAATGCAAGAGTAAATTCTTGTAGTTTTTCCTTAGAAAAAGATGGTGACACACTATCGGAAGCTCAGATACACGGATTTCGATCGTTTGAGGCAAATAATTCCCTCCTCCATCCATTAGAGTGAACTAGGGCAGCCAGAAACGTAATAATTTCAAACCTGCTATTTTGTGCAGCCGTTGGATAATTCCAATTGAACTTTCGTGAGAATAGAGGAAACAACATCCTCTTCGTATAGAAACTTTACTCTTAGGTTTTTCCTTATACAAAATCTGTGCGTGTCACAGAAATCAGAAACGGATGCAATTGCTTGTGGTATGCTTGCAAGAGTAAATACTTGTTTTTTTTCCTTAGAAAACAATGGTGACACACTATTGGAAGCTAAGGAACACGGATCTCGATAGTTTGAGGTCAAAATGCCCTCCTTCATGCAGTAGATGAGCAAGAGCAGATAGAAACATAATATTTTTTCAACCCTACTATTTTGGGCAACCATTGGGTAATTCCAGTTGAAATTCTGTGGGAATAGAGGAAACAATCTGATCTCCACTTAGAAACAAAGTTTACTCTACGTTTGTCCCACTATTCCTCCAAAACTGCCACAAAATGAGAAACGGTTGCAATTGCTTGTGTTTCAATTGCAAGAATAAATTCTTGTAGTTTTACCTTAGAAAACGATGGTGACACACTATCGGAAGCTCGGAAACACAGATTTCGATCGTTGGAGGCCAAAAATGCCCTCCTTCATCCATTAGATTGAGTTAGGGCACTTAGAAACATAATAATTTCAAACCTACTATTTTGGGAAACCGTTGTGTAATTCCAGCTTAAATTCCTTGGTAATAGAGAAACAACCTCCTCCCCTCATAGAAACAATGTTAACTCTCCGTTTGTCCATATATTCCTCCAAAACTCCAACGAAATCCGTGCAAGTCCCAAAAGTCTGAAACTAGGGCAATTGCTTGTGTTTCGATTGCAAGAGACTCTTCTCGTTTTTCCTTAGAAAACGATGGTGACACAATTTCAGAAGCTAAAGAACACGGATTTCGATCATTTTAGGTCAAAAATGCCCTCCTTATTGCCGTAGAGTGAGCTAGAGCAGCCAGAAACATAATATTTTCAAACCTGTTATTTTGGGCAACCGTTGGGTAATTCTATTTGAACTTCCGTGGGAATAGAGGAAACAACCTTCTCTCCGCATAGAAACAACGTTTACTCTCCTTTTTCGCATAGAAACTACAAGAATTTACTTCGTTTGTCCATATATTCCTCCAATACTCCAACAAAATCCGCGCAAGTCCCAGAAATCTGAAACTGGTGCAATTGCTTGTGTATCGAATGCAAGAGTAAATTCTTGTAGTTTTTCCTTAGAAAAACATGGTGACACACTATCGGAAGCTCAGGAACACGGATTTCGATCGTTTGAGGCAAATAATTCCCTCCTCCATCCATTAGAGTGAACTAGGGCAGCCAGAAACATAATATTTTCAAACCTGCTATTTTGGGCAACTGTTGGATAATTCCAATTGAACTTTCGTGAGAATAGAGGAAACAACCTCCTCTCCGTATAGAAACAACTTTACTCTCAGTTTGTCCTTATACGAAATCCGTGCGTGTCACAGAAATCAGAAACGGGTGCAATTGCTTGTGGTTTGCTTGCAAGAGTAAATACTTGTTTTTTCCTTAGAAAACAATGGTGACACACTATTGGAAGCTCAGGAACATGGATCTCGATCGTTTGAGTCGAAAATGCCCTCCTTCAAACCTGCTATTTTGGGCAACCGTTGTGTAATTCCAATTGAAAATCCGTGGGAATAGAGGAAACAATCTCCTCTCCACATAGAAACAAATTTTACTCTCCGTTTGTCCTAATAGTCCTCCAAAACTCCCACAAATTCAGAAACGGTTGCAATTGCTTTTGTTTCGATTGCAAGAATAAATACTTGTAGTTTTTCCTTAGAAAACGATGGTGACACACTATCGAAAGCTCCGAAACACAGATTTCGATCGTTGGAGGCCAAAAATGCCCTCCTTCATCCATTAGATTTAGTCAGGGCACTTAGAAACATAATAATTTCAAACCTGCTATTTTGGGAAACCGTAGTGTAATTTCAGCTAAAATTCCTTGGTAATAGAGAAAAACCTCCTCCCCTCATAGAAACAACGTTTACTCACCGTTTGTCTTTATATTCCTCCAAAACTCTCACGAAATCCTTATGAGTCCAATCTGAAACTGGTGGAATTGCTTGTATTTCGAATGCAAGAGTAAATTCTTAAAGTTTTTCCTTAGAAAACAAGGGTGACACACTATCGGAAGCTCAGGGACATGGATTTCGATCGTTTGAGGCCATGAATTCCGTCTTTCAACCATAATAAAATATAATATTTTCGAACCTGCTATTTTGGGCAACCGTTGGGTAATTCCAGTTGAAATTCCGTGGGAATAGAGAAAACAACCTCCTCTCTGCATAGAAACATCGTTAACACTCCGTTTGTCCTTATATTCCTCCAAAACTACAACGAAATCCATGCAAGTCCCAGAAATCTGAACCGAGAGCAATTGCTTGTGTTTCGAATGCAAGAATAAATTCTTGTACTTTTTCCTTAGAAAACGATGGTGACACACTATCGGAAGCTCAGGAACACGGATTTCGATCGTTTGAGGCCAAGAATTCACTCCTTCATCCATAATAGTGAGCTAGGTTAGCCAGAAACATAATATTTTCAAACCTGCTATTTTGGGCAACGGTTAGGTAATTCCAGTTGAACTTCTGTGAGAATAGAGGAAACAATTTCCTCCCTGCATAGAAACAATGTTTATTCTCTGTTTGTCCTTATTTCATCCAAAATTCCCATGAAATCCGTGCAAGTCCCAGAAATCTGAAACTGGTGCAATTGCTTGTGTTTCAAATGCAAGAGTAAATTCTTGTAGTTTTTCCTTAGAAAACGATGTGACACACTCTCGGAAGCTCGGGAATATGGATTTCGATCGTTTGAGGCCAAGAATTCCGTCCTTCAATCATTAGAGTGAACTAGGGCAGACAGAAACATCATATTTTCAAACTGCTATTTTGGGCAACCGTTGGGTAATTCCAGTTTAAATTCATTGGGAATAGGGAAAACAGCCTCCTCCATGTATATAAACAACGTTTACTCTCTGTTTGTCCATATATTCCTCCAAAACTCCAACGAAATCCGTGCGAGTCCCAGAAATCAGAAACGAGTGCAATTGCTTGTATTTCGAATGCAAGAGTAAATTCTCATAGTTTTCCTTATAAAATGATGGTGACACACTATTGGAAGCTCGTGAATGCGGATTTCGATCATTTGAGGCCACGAATTCCCTCCTTCATCCATTAGAGTGAGCTGGGGCAGCCAGAAACATAATATTTTCAAACCTGCTATTTTGGACAAACGTTGGGTAATTCAAGTTGAAATTACTTGGGAATAGAGGAAACAATCTCCTCTCTGCATAGAAACAATGTTTACTCTCAGTTTGTCCTTATATTCCTCCAAAACTCCCACGAAATCCGTTCGAGTCCCCGAAATCAGAAACGGGTTCAATTGCTTGTGTTTAGAATGCAAGAGTAAATTCTTGTTGTTATTCCTTAGAAAACGAGGGTGACACACTATCAGATGCTCAGAAACACGGATTTCGATCATTTGAGGCCTAATATGCTCTCCTCCATCAATTAGAGTGAGCTAGGGCAGCCAAAAACATAATATTTTTAAACCTGATATTTTAAGAAACCGTTGCTTAATTCCAGTTGAAATTCCGTGGGAATAAAAGAAACCACCTCCTCTCTGCATAGAAACAACGTTTACTCTCCCTTTGTCTTTATATTCCTCCACAACTCCCACGAAATCCTTCAGAGTTCAAGAAATCAGAAACTGGTGCAATTACTTGTGTTACGAATGCATGAGTAAATTCTTGAAGTTTTTCGAGAGAAAACGATGGTGACACACTACCGGAAGATCAGGAACTCCATCCTTCATCCATTAGAGTGAGCTTGGGCAGCCAGAAACATAATATTTGCAAACCTGCTATTTTCGGCAACTGTTGGGTAATTCCAGTTGAAATTCCGTGAGTATAGAGTAAACAAACACATCTCCGCATAGAAAGAATATTTACTCTCCGTTTGTCCTTATATTCCTCCAAAACTCCCATGAAATCCGTACGAGTCAGAGAAATCAGAAACTGGTGCAATTGCTTGTGTTTCAAATGCAAGAGTAAATTCTTGTAGTTTTTCCTTAGAAAACGATGGTGACACACTACCGGAAGCTCAGGAACATGGATTTGATCGTTTTAGGCCAAAAATTCCGTCCTTCAATCATTAGAGTGAGCTAGGGCAGCCAGAAACACAATATTTTCAAACCTACTATTTTAGGAAACCGTTGGGCATTTCCAGTTAAAATTCCGTGAGAATAGAGGAAACAACCTCCTCTCCGCATAGAAACAATGTTTACTCTCGTGTTGCTCTTATATTATTCCAAAACTCCGACAAAAGCCGTGCGAGTCCCAAAGATCAGAAACGGGTGTAATTACTTGTATTTCGAATGCAAGAGTAAATTCTTGTAGGTTTTCGATCGTTTGAGGCCAAAATTCCCTCCTTCATCCATAAAAGTGAGCTTGGACTGCCAAAAACATAATATTTTCAAACCTGCTATTTTGGGCAACCGTTGGGTAATTCTAGTTGAAATTCTGCGCGAATAGAGGAAACAACCTCCTCTCCACATAGAAAAAACGTTTACTCTCCGTTTGTCCTTATTTCCTCCAAAACTCCCACGAAATCCGTGTGAGTCCCCGAAATCAAAAACGTGTGTAATTGCTTGTGTTTCGATTGCAAGAGAAAATTCTTGTCGGTTTTCCTTAGAAAACGAAGGTGACACACTATCAAAAGCTTAGGAGCATGGATTTCGATCGTTTTAGGCCAAAAATGCACTCTTTCATGCATTAGAGTGGGCTAGGGCAGTCAGAAACGTAATATTTTTGAACCTGCTATTTTGGGCAACCGTTGGGTAATTCCAGTTGAACATCCATGGGAATAGAGGTAACAACCTCCTCTCCGCATAGAAACAACTTTTACTCTCCATTTGTCCTTATATTCCTCCAAAACTACCTCAAAATCCATCCGAGTCCCAGAAAACTGAAACTGTTGCAATTGCTTGTATTTCCAATGCAAGAGTAAATTCTTGTAGTTTTTCTTTTGAAAACGATGGTGACACACTATCGAAAGCTCAAGAACACAGATTTCGATCGTTTGTGGTGAAGAATTCCCCCCTTCATCCATTAGAGTGAGCTAGGGCAGCCAGAAACCTAATATTTTCAAACCTGCTATTTTTGGCCCAGTTGAACTTCCGTGAGAATAGAGGAAAGAACCTCCTCTCTGTATAGAAACAACGTTTACTCTCCGCTTATCCTTATATACCTCCAAAACTCTAACGAAATCCGTACGAGTTACAGAAATCAGAAATGGGTTCAATTGCTTGTGTTTCGATTGCAAGAGTAAATTCTTGAAGTTTTTCCTTAGAAAACGATGGTGACACACTATCGGAATCTCAGGACCACGGATTTCGATTGTTTGAGGCCAAAAATGCCCTTCTTCATGCATTAGAGTGAGCTAGGGCAGCCAGAAATATAATATTTTCAAACCTGCTTTTTTGTGCAACCGTTGGGTAATTCCAGTTGAAATTCTGTGGAAATAGAGGCAACAACATCCTCTCTACATAGAAACAACGTTTACTCTCTGTTTGTTCTTATATTCCTCCAAAACTCCCACGATATTCGTACGAGTCGCAGAAATCAGAAACTGGTGCAATTGCTTGTGTTACGATTGCAAGAGTACAGTCTTGTAGTTTTTCCTTATAAACGAGGGTGACACACTATCAGAAGCTCAGGAACACGGATTTCGATCGTTGGAGGATAAGAATTCCATCCTTCATCCATAAGAGGGAACTGGGGCAGCCAGAAACATAATATTTTAAAACCTGCTATTTTGGGCAACCGTTGGGTAAATACAGTTGAAATTCCGTGGGAATAGAGGAAACTACCTCCTCTCTGCATAGAAACAACGTTACTCTCCGTTTGTCCTTATATTCCTCCAAACCTCCCACGAAATTCGTGCGAGACCAAGAAATCAGAAACTGGTGCAATTGCTTGTGTTTCGAATGCAAGAGTAAATTCTTATAGGTTTTCCTTTGAAAACGATGGTGACACACTATCGGAAGCTCAGGAACATGGATTTCGATCGTTTGAGGCCAAGAATGCCCTTCTTCATCCATTAGAGTGAGTTAGGGCAGCCAGAAACACAATATTTTCAACCTGCTATTTTGGACAACTATTGGGCAATTCCAGTTGAGCTTCCGTAGGAATAAAGGAAACCACCTCCTCTCCGCATAGAAACAACGTTAACTCTCCGTTTGTCCTTATATTCCTCCAAAACTCCCACAAAATCAGTACGAGTCCCAGAAATCAGAAACGGGTGCAATTACTTCTGTTTCGATTGCAAGAGTAAATTCTTATAGTTTTTCCTTAGAAAACAGTGGTGACACACTATCGGAAGCTCAGGAACATGGATTTTGATAGTTTGATGCCAAGAATTCCCTCCTTTATCCATTAGAGTGAGATAGGGCAGCCAAAAATATAATATTTTCAAACCTGTTATTTTGGGCAACCGTTAGGTAATTCCAGTTGAATTCTGTGGTAATAAAGGAAACAACCTCCTCTCTACATAGAAACAATGTTTACTCTTCGTTTGTCCATGTATTCCTCAAATACTCACACAAAATCCGCGCGCGTCCCAGAAATCAGAAACGGGTGCAATTGTTTGTGTTTCAAATGCAAGAGTAAATTCTTGTAGTTTTTCCTTAGAAATCGATCGTGACACACTATCGGAAGCTCGGGAACACGGATTTCGATCGTGTGAGGCCAAAAATGACATCCTTCGTCCATTAAGGTGAGCTAGGGCAGCCAAAAACATAATATTTTCAAACCTGCTATTTTGGCAACCGTTGGATAATTCCAATTGAAATTCCGTGAGAATAGAGGAAACCACCTCCTCTCCACGTAGAAACGATGTTAACTATCTGTTTGTCCTTATATTCCTAAAAAAAGCCCACGAAATACGTTCGAGTCACAGAAATAAGAAACTGATGCAATTGCTTGAGTTTTGAATGCAAAAGCAAATTCTTGTAGTTTTTCCTTATAAAACGATGTTGACAAACTATCGGAAGTTCAGGAACATGGATTTCAATTGTTTGAGGCCATAAATTCCCTTCATCATCCATTAGAGTGAGCTATGCAGCCAGAAACATAATAGTTTCAAACCTGCTTTTTTGGGCAACCGTTAGGTAATTCCAGTTGAAATTCCGTGGAAATAGAGGAAAGAACCTCCTCTCCGCCTGGAAACAACGTTTACTCTCTGTTTGTCCTTATATTCCTCCAAAACTCCCACAAAATCCGTGCGAGTCTCCGAAATCAGAAACAGGTGCAATTGCTTGTGTTTCAAATGCAAGAGTAAATTCTTGCAGTTTTTCCATATAAAACGACGGTGACACACTATCGAAATCTCAGGAATACGGATTTCGATCGTTTGAGGGCAAGAATTCCCTCCTTCATGAGTGAGAGCTGGGGCAGCCAGAAACATAATATTTTCAAACCTGCTATTTTGGGCAAATGTTGGTAATTCCAGTTGAAAGTTCGTAGGAATAGAAACAACGTTTAGTCTCTGTTTGTCCTTATATTCATCCAAAACTCCCACGAAATCTGTGCGAGTCCCAGAAATCAGAAACTGGTGCAATTGCTTGTGTTTCGAATGCAAGGGTAAATTATTGTAGTTTTTCCTTAGAAAACGATTGTGACACACTATTGGAAGCTCGGGAACATGGATTTCGATCGTTTGAGGCCAAGAATTCCCTCCTTCATCCATTAGAGTGAGATAGGGCAGCCAGAAAAATACTATTTTCAAACCTGCTTTTTTGGGCAACCGTTGGGTAATTCCAATTGAAATTCCAGGGAAGTAGAGGAAACAACACCCTCTTCACAAAGAAACAATGTTAACTCTCCGTTTGTCATTGTAATTCCCCAAAACTCCCACTAAATCCGTGCGAGTCCCAAAAATCAGAAACTGGTTCATTTGCTTGTGTTTCGATTGCAAGAGTAAATTCTTGTAGTTTTTCCTCATATAACGATGGTGACACACTATCGGAAGCTCAAGAACACGGATTTCGATCGTTTGAGGCGAAGAATTCGCTCCTTCATCACTTAGAGTGAGAGCTAGGGCAGCTAAAAACATAATATTTTCTAACCTGCTTTTTTGGGTAACCGTTTGATAATACCAGTTGAAATTCCCTGGGAATAGAGGAAACAATCTCCTCTCCGCATAGAAACAACGTTAACTCTCTGTTTGTCATTAAATTTCTCCAAAACTCCCACGAAATCTGTATGAGTCCCAGAAATTAAAAACTGGTGCAATTGCTTGTGTTTCGATTGCAAGAATAAATTCTTGTAGTTTTTCCTTAGAAAACGATGGTGACACACTATCGAAAGCTCCAAAATACAGATTTCGATCGTTGGAGGCCAAAAATGCCCTACTTCATCCATTAGAGCGAGTTCGGGCAGATAGAAACATAATATTTTCAAACCTGCTATATTGGAAAACCGTTGTGTAATTCCAGCTTAAATTCCTTGGGAATAGAGAAAACAATCTCCCCCCTCATAGAAACAACGTTTACTCTCCGTTTGTCCATATATTCCTCCAAAACTCCAACGAAATCAGTGCGCGTCCCAAAAATCTGAAATTGGTGCAATTACTTGTGTTTCGAATGCAAGAGTAAATTCTGGTAGTTTTTCCTTAGAAAACGAGGGTGACACTATCGGAAGCTCAAGAACATGGATTTCGATCGTTTGAGGCCAAGAATTCCGTCCTTCAACCATTAGAGTGAGCTAGGGCAGACATAAATATTCTATTTTCAAACCTGCTATTTTGGGCAATCGATGGGTAATTCCAGTTGAAATTTCATGGGAATAGAGGAAACAACCTGCTCTCCGCATAGAAACATCGTTAACACTCTGTTTGTCCCTATATTCCTCCAAAACTCCGATGAAATCCGTGCGAGTCCCAGAAATCAGAAACGGGTGCAATTGCTTGTATTTCGAATGCAAGAGTAAATTCTTGTAGTTTTTCCTTAGGAAACTATGGTGACACACTATTGAAAGCTCAGGAACACGGATTTCGATCGTTTGAGGCCAAGAATTCGCTCCTTCATCCATAATAGTGACATAGGGCATCCAGAAACATAATATTTTCAAACCTGCTATTTTGGGCAACTGTTAGGTAATTCCAATGGAACTTCTGTGAGAATAGAGGAAACAACCTCATCCCCGCATAGAAACAACATTTACTCTCCGTTTGTCATTATTTCTTCCAAAACTTCCACGAAATCCGTGCGAGTCCCAGCAGTCAGAAACGTGTGTAATTGCTTGTGTTTCGATTGCAATGGTAAATTCTTGTAGTTTTTCCTTAGAAAATGATGGTGACAACACTATCAGAAGCTCAGGAACTTAGATATCAATCGTTAGAGGCCAAAATGCCCTCTTCATCCATTAAAGTGAGTTAGGGCAGCCAGAAACAAAACATTTTCAAACCTGCTATTTTGGAAAACAGTAGGGTAATTCCAGTTTAAATTCCTTGGGAATAGAGAAAACAACCTCCTCCCCTCATAGAAACAACGTTTACTCTCCGTTTGTCCATATATTCCGCCAAAACTCCAATGAAAATCCGTGCGAGTCCCTGAAATCATAAACAGGTGCAATTGCTTGTGTTTTGAATGCAAGAGTAAATTCATGTAGTTTGTCCTTATAAAATGATGGTGACACACTATCGGAAGCTCAGGAATATGGATTTCGATCGTTTGAGGCCACGAATTCTCTCCTTCATCCATTAGAGTGAGCTGGGGCAACCAGAAATATAATATTTTCAAACCTGCTATTTTGGACAGCCGTTGGGTAATTCAAGTTGAAATTTCTTGGGAATAGAGGAAACAAGCTCCTCTCTGCATAGAAACAATGTTTACTCTCCGTTTGTCCTTATATTCCTTCAAAACTCCCACGAAATCCGTTCAAGTCCCAGAAATCAGAAGCTGGTTCAATTGCTTGTGTTTCGAATGCAAGAGTAAATTCTTGTAGTTTTTCCTTAGAAAACGATGGTGACACACTAGCGTAAGCTCAGAAACACGGATTTCGATCGTTTGAGGCCAAAAATGCCCTCCTCCATCCCTAAAAGTGAGCTTGGGTTGCCAGAAATATACTATTTACAAACCTACTTTTTTGGACAACCGTTGGTTAATTCCAGTTGAAATTCCGTGGGAATAGAGGAAACTACACCCTCTCCACATAGAAACAACATTAACTCTCCGTTTGTTATTATATTTCTCCAAAACTCCCACGAAATCCGTGCAAGTCCCAGAAATCAGAAACTGGTGCAATTGCTTGTGTTTCGATTGCAAGAGTAAATTCTTGTTGTTTTTCCTTATAAAACGATGGTGACACACTATCGGAAGCTCAGGAACACGGATTTCGATCGTTTGAGGTGAAGAATTCCCTCCTTCATCCCTTGGAGTTAGCTAGGACAGCTAGAAACATAATATTTTCTAACCTGCTTTTTTGGATAACCATTGGGTAATTCCAGTTGAAATTACGTGGGAATAGAGAAAACAACCCCCTCTCCGCATAGAAACAATGTTTACTCTCCATTTGTTCTTATATTCCTCCAAAACTCTCATGAAATCAGTGCGAATCCCTGAAATCAGAAACGGGTGCAATTGCTTGTGTTTCGAATGCAAGAGTAAATTCTTGTGGCTTTTCCTTATAAAACGATGGTGACACACTATCGAAAGCTCAGGAACACAGATTTCGATCGTTTGAAGCCAAGAATTCCCTCCTTCATCCATTGGAGTGAGATAGGACAATCAGAAACATAATATTTTCAAACCGGCTTTTTTGGCAACCGTTGGGTAATTCCAGTTGAAATTTCGTTGGAATAGAGGAAACAACCTCCTCTCCGCATCAAAACAACATTTCCTCTCGGTTTGTCCTTATATTCCTCCAAAACTACCACGAAATCCGTGCGAGTCCTCGAAATTAGAAACGGGTGCAATTGCTTGTGATTCGAATGCAAGGGCAAATTCTCATAGTTTTTCCTTATAAAACAATGGTTACACACTATCGGAAGCTCAGGAACACGGATTTCGATTGTTTGAGGCCAAGAATTCCCTCCTTCATCCATTGGAGTAAGCTAGAGCAGTTATAAACATAATATTTTCAAACCTACTTTTTGGGCAACCGTTGGGTAATTCCAGTTGAAATTCCCTGGGAATAGAGGAAACAACATCCTCTCCAAATAGAAACAACGTTAACTCTCCGTTTGTCATTAAATTTTTCCAAAACTCCCACAAAATCCGTGCGAGTCCCAGAAATCAGAAACTGATGCAATTGCTTGTGTTTCGATTGCAAGTGTAAATTCTTGTAGTTTTTCCCTATAAAATGATGGTGGCACACTATCGGAAGCTCAGGAACACGGATTTCGATCGTTTGAGGCCAAGAATTCCCCTTTGGGTGGTCAGATCCAACTCAAGTTGGTATAGGATCCTAGCTCAAGTGTCTAGTTTCCTTAGGGCTTTGCTAAATTGTTTATCAAACTCTTATTTTCGCTACTTTTCTTTCGCTTCTGTAGTCCGTCCGAATTAGGACATGCACAGAAAAGTGCCCTAAGGGTCCTACATATCCCGACATTGGTATCAGATCATTAGGTTTGCTTGATGATCTAGGACTGCGACGTTTTTAAATTGAATTCTTTTTAAATGCTAAATTTTTAACTTGATGCAATATTATTAAAAATGAAACCGTTTTCATTTAAGATGTTTTTGAAAATTCTTTTATGCGATAAAATTGTTTTTAGAAACATGGAATGTTTTATAATGATTTAGAACATAGTTTACGAAATAAAAATTATATGATAATTTTTATGAAACTGTTTTAAGTTTTTTAAAATCATTTTTAGTTTAAGTGTTAAATTTTAGTTGCACATTAATTATTTATGTGATAAATTTTTAATGTTGATGAATGTTTAATAATTATGTGATGATTGTTAAATAGTTATAAATCTTTTATGTGATATTTAGGTTAATAATTGCATGCTAATTTTATAGTTGATAAAGTTAGATTATGTTTTAATGGCCATACTTAATTATTTGATAATTCATGAAACCTTTTAGGTTAGCCATTAAAAACCTGTTTAAGATTTTTAAGATAAATTTTAAATGACATGCTATGTTTTAATAATCATTACAACCTTTAAAAACCTAATTCCTGATTAGGATAGTCCTTTAACGACTATTATTATTTTAATCGTTATCATAATAATTTTCATTAAAAGACTACACGTTAAAGTGTTGTTATTGAATTTGTTAAAGTCCTAATAATGATTAGGATAGCACGTTGAACAAATGAACCTTATAGTTGATAAGGACTTAATAAAAGTTATTAACAAATCCTAAAATTTTGAATTTTAAGAATTCTACTAGTTGATAGAATTAATTTGTTGTAAGCCTTTTAGTCTATGGCACGCATATAATAGTGATAAAGTTTCATTCAATAGACCATGATCCGGTCAATGTACTTGGCTAAGTTTGCTAGATCACCCTAGCTAGTGTATGGGATAAGTGATCCTGGCTTAGTCAATTCCCTGGTCGTGTTTCGTTGGACCGCAATGACGCGAATCATGATTATATGACACCCTGGACTATATCTAAGTCTAATACGTTAATAATATTTTTCAAGATTAGCCGTAGCCCTCCTTATTTTAGAGGTTGGCAACTATAGGTTCTTTGATCTGGTTGTTGAGATACACTCAAGCTATGTCGTAGACACTTTATGGAAACCAACTTCTCAATACATGAGATGTAGTCTAGACTTGACTCAAACCGTCGTGTCGTGAATACACCGAGCGCCAGCGTAAGTTAGGCTAGACATGAAAATAAGGGTCCGACTAGACTAGTCATTATGATTTGGATGAGTGATACTCATGATCATAAATGGCTAGGGGAAAAACTGATAAGAGAGTCATATATGATATGATTGATGAAGAGCCATCTGCCGATCACATAGTCAAGCAATTTGTTGAGCTACACTCAAGGTTGTAAGACTCGAGGTGGTTGGGCCTCTTTCCCATTAATTTAATTTAATTTAATCGTTCATTGATTGGCTTAAAATGATCGCAAAAATAGTGGGTGGATATAGATTGATAAAAGTCATTCTATCTATATTTAATATTCAACATATGCTAAATTAGGGTAAGTCTATGTTTACCGATGGAATCAAAAACATAATATTCTAAGAGAATAAGTTAACTGATCCAAATGATTGGTTAATGGAATATCTAATTCTAATTGATAAACTATACTATATACTTATTGACATTAAAATGACATTCTTAAGGACAGACTTAAGGAATATTATTTCATTAAGTTCTGAGTCCAACAAAATAAATGCACACTACATGTCACTATCATCTATATGGGGCAGCTGGAACATATTGAAGTTCAAAAGCATGTTTCTCCATACAATTTGTTGAGTCAACTCAAGGTTGTATGGAAAACGGTTTCGATCCGCAAGGTTCGAAACTTCGATCAAACTGTTTGATTTGAAGATGAGTGCATAAGCGGTGCAAGACTATGTATCCCAACCAGATCTTGAGACGAACAACTTATTGAGCTACACTCAAGGTTGCAAAGCTCAGGCGTTTGGATACATGAGATGCTTACATGGCTACTTATTTTTGTTGGGTCACATAATATCTAAATGAGATTTAGAAAAGGAAGAAGGCACTAAAGAAAGTCAATTGAGAAAAATAGTTTTATTTATCATTAGTAAAGGCATAAGTATGAGGAATTGAATATGTGACATATTTGATGTCAGATTTCAGAAGAATTGTTATACAAAAGCAAAACACATTTTGGCGAATGTCGTCACATTGTTCTGAAGCAATTAATAATATGTATAACGAAAATATATTAAATGTTAATATATGAATACGCAAGACAATAATAAACTTATATGGAAAAATAGACTATGCAATATCAAAGAGACAAAGCTTCACAAGTTACATAAAGAGGGGTCTGACATCTCGTATTATGAAGTCTACGGACACTTGTGAATCTTATTCTCAAAGGTATGATGGCTGAAACTCCTTCTGTAAGACAGTGGGAGAGCGAGTTGTTGAACTCGCAGTCTTGTACATACTGATGTACTTAGACCCAAGTCTAAGTTAGGCAGGATAAGTTGTTCTTATTCTATTGAGACACATGTTCTTGATGAAACACAAGTCTGATAAAATAGAGAACAAAATGACAGAAGTATTTAAAATGATTCGATTAGGTCGAAAAGTCAAATACTTAGATGTATAAATCTTGCGTAAATTAAAAAGAGAATGTGATTTTCTCTCAGGTCAAATCTCTTAACACATCGGTGTGTTAGAGAGCATGAATCGCACTTTGTTAGACATGGTGTGATGCATGGCAAATGACTCTGAGTTACGATCTTCCCTCTGAGTTAAGTCCCAGATAGAAATGCCTAGGTTTTGATAAAGGTTCTATGAGGACCTTATCAATAAGATATTCATTAAATCAATCGTTCGAAAGTTAAAGGCTTACTCAAGTCTCGTAAGACGAAGAGTTGAGTTGGACGTCATAATCGATGATGGCATAGTCAACTTCCAGGATGAAATTCGGAGTAGTGACTCCGATTAATAACTTGATGCAATTAGAAATGGTCTGTGTATGTGAATAAAGTATAGACTTTAGTTTATGTTCGCAAGGACAGTGTTTCTTTGACTGCAAGTGAATCTTCGAGTATAGAAGATTGGTGCAGAAAGAAAATAGTAAAGTACAATTATATTGGTAGAGAACGATTTTCATCCTAACTCCTATAAATGGATTATGATAAAACTGTCTCGCCAGCAGATGCGTACAGATCTACTCGGACCAAACTCGATGTAAATGCTCATGATAACCATAAAAACTGGAGCAGTCATTTATTGTGTGTTTTCTAAATATGATTTGGAAGAACAAACTTATATGAATTAGCCAGAGAGTTTTCAAGGTCAATATGAGCGAATAAAATACATGCCATCAAGGGGCCGGAACATATTTTGACAAAGTGGTCAAAAGAGTTTGACACTTTTGAATATGAGCCGTCTAAAATGACCGGTAACTATATTTAAATTATTATCATAAGGATGAGATCCAGGAAAATTAAATGGATTTGGTAGGACCAAAGGAATTATTTGGATGAGATTCAAATGGTTAGTCTAGCATGAACATAGAAAAACCCCTTAAGTCTAATCAGCAGACGATTTAGCAGATCCACTCACGAAGGCTCTACCACATGAAGTCTAGAAAGACTTGTGTGTAAATACGGTATGAGATACCGGGATAAATGGGCCTAAGTTCAAGTGGTAGATGTAGCGAGATAGGTATGCCTTCGAGGCAATTATCTCTGTGTAATTGTACGAACATCTTGTTCGAAATAGCAGTAAGCTATTTGGTATAAATTTATCTAAGTTAATCATAATGCGGTTATCATTAGATATTAACTTAGGTAAAGTCCTGAGATTTAATGCAATGTCAAACATGTATCGAGATGAGTATCTCGATCATGGAGAAGTGCTTGACCGTTAGTAGCATACGTCTAAAAGGGTTCGTGGTCATAGATGTTTCGAGAAAAGGATATCGAAACTTCGGATAGACCATTGTGTCTTTGTCTTCACCATGTAGTAGTGACGATGATCTCATGATCGTTTGATTTGGCAAAGTCGAAGACGAGACACATGTGCTCATTGGAGAATGAGTTTACTGAACGACCCACAAAGGTTAATATATGGTTATGATTGACCAAGCTGTAATGATAACTCTTAGTGATGATGGGTTAGTTGGTCTTTTGACTTGAGGTCATTGTACGAACCTGCACATGAACGGTGTCACTTAGATCCCTGATCTAACTTCGAGGCAAGGCCTGTCGAAAGGTCTTTGGTTGGTGACATTTGAAATGGGCGAGGAGAGTAATGACCAAGATAGGATTCATCTCTCCCTGGTCAATGGAAGTTAGTGATGTAGTGTTAGTTCGGTCTTTACTGAAAACTATGGCCAGTGTTTGTTGGAAGATGTCTAACATTATTTGACTAAAGATCGATTGAAACTAACCGACTTCAAGCTATTAGGATTGACAGTTTGATCGTACCCTAGGCTTGAGTTAAACGACATAGTTTTGACGAAGAGATTAAAACTGCAGAATTCATCACGGAAACAGTCAGGTTGGTCCCAACAACACTTATGTCGATGATTTAACCACATAAGTATGATACTGAAACAGGGATGACACTTGCTGCTCGTGGTCACTGCTGTCTGGGGGCTTCGAGCCCCATTTGTAGTAGGGTCAGGCTGTAGGGTCTCACACAGAGTGCGACCTTCGTCTAGTTAGAGGTAGAAAAATTAGGGAGAATATGCATTTGATACAAGAGATAGAAAACTGCAAAGAGTTTGCAATTATCTTCTGCATTCGGGATAAATGATACTAAGTGCAAATGGGAGTTGGGAGATGTATGCCCTTAGATCATTTGTACTTGATGCAAATGATTTTTAAGCTTAGATAGAGACTATTTTGCATATGATGCAAATTGAGTTAAATGTGTTGTAAAGTGTTTACGACAATATTTAATAAAATAAACGCGAGAAAAAGTTTACCTGTAAGACGGAAATGTCCCGGTGTAAACACAGGTTCGAACGACATCCAAATCGGATGCCAAATGCACAAGTTATGCCCAAATCTGTCAAGACGTCACAATTGGGTCAGCCCAAGCGAGACCCGGACCAGACCCGGGTGCCTGGCCAGACCCGGGCGTCTGGCCCAGGCGCCCTGGGCCTGGCCCAGGCTCCCGGGTGCCCAGGCTCCCGGGCACCCGGGCCCCTGGCCCAGGCCTGGGCAACGACCAAGCTGGCTGCCAGGTGCCCAGGCTGGCTAATTTGTGCCGTGGGGCCCACTCTGTGGGCTCCACTTCTAGGTGCAGAAACCCAAGGTAGTGTGCAGTTTTTGACGGCTGTTTTTGGACGAAAAATAGATTTGGGCTGATCTTTGGATGATCAATTGAGGGGCTAAATGGACTCGGATTGACTCGCCATTTTTCCTACGCGGTCACCATTGAACGCCCTTCAATTTGATAGGTTGTATCAATTGTGAAGCTCAACGGTGAGGGAGTTAAAATTCATGGAGGTTTGGCCTTTATGAAAGGCAAACTAACTTGAATTATTTAACTCCAAATATTTAGTCCCACATCGGAAGTGGAGTAAAGAGGATGGGTCAGCCGCCTATATAAATAAGGGACTGCTCCCCTCCTCAAAACTCGTCCCAAGCTCTAGATCTGAACAGCTCCAAAAAACATGTTGGAGCACGCTCAGATCTAAGCTTAAAATTAATATTCTCTTCTCCTTAAATTCCTGAAGGGCTCTAGCAAAGCCATGAACGGGTTCAGATCCGATCCAGAGTCTTGGCAAAGGATCACACTCAGGTGAAACTTTCTTCGATGCGTGGTTGGCTCGACGACAAGGGGATTGCTCGCCTCGAGACGCGGAGCGATTCGAGGATCGATTCGAGGGCGCAAGGCGGCTCAATTTCGGGGAGCGGAAGGCGGTGCGGTACACCTTGCCTGCACCAAGGCAAGGTTCCGGGTATGTAATTTAGAAGCTTTCTTTTAAGTATGTCGCAATAGCTTAGATCCTTCTTGGGGTGGTCAGATCCACCTCAAGTTGGTATAGATCCTAGCTCAAGGGTCTAGTGTCTTTAGGGCTTCGGTAAATTGTTTAGCGAACTCTTATTTCCGCTGCTTTTCTTCTGCTTCTGTAGTCCGTCCGAATTAGGACGGGCACAGAAAAGTGCCCTAAAGGTCCTACATATCCCTACACCCCCTAACTTCGACTTTGGGCCATCGTTATCAGAAGTGATCGCGGGGCCTCTGGTCCAGGGCCCAATCTTTCCTCGGCCCATGGACTTAGCATGTTCTGCCTTGGCCCGTTCAGGACGGTTGTATCACTACCTTTTCTCTAGCTCTAGTTTTAGGGATTAGCAGTTTGGCTTACTTACTATATGAAATTATATCCCTCGGGAATTACTTCTCATCTAACCTTACTTTGAACTTCCTTACTTGACAGTGGGGGTACTAACTTATGCTAGAACGAGAGAATAGCTTACACGCCTTGAAATATTTTTATGAAATTCTCTATCCCGTGGTGCTGGCTGACTCTAAAACCCTGCTTACGAGATATTTAGCACTAGATGGGACTTCCTTTATCAAGTCCTTTCCCTTTGCTGTCTGACTTTCTTACCTGGGAATGACTTAAAAATGACTCTATAACCTTTATTATTTAAAAGCCGTATTCGATGACTTATTCAACAACTTTCTGTCACTTTAGCTCTAGAACGAGGGTATACTTGCTTTCTTAGGGAACCGGGAGATCGCCATATTCAACTGAAAAATAAGTGAAGACAAACATATGCTATAAAAATCTAACATTTAATATAAAGATACATAACTTTTTGAAAATGTAGAAAATAGCCCTGAGCTCAGAAAAATCCTCAAAAATGTTCGTTGGAACCTGGAGATTGCCATCTTCAACTGAAAAAATAAGAGAAGAAAAAATTAGGTCAATAAATCATATCATTTAATACAAAGAACCATAACTTCCTGAAAATGTAGAAAAATAGCTCCGAGCTCAGAAAAATCGACAAAAATGTCCGTTGGAACCCGTGGATCGCCATCTCAACTGAATAATAAGAGAAGACAAAATTAGGTTATAAAAATCATATCATTTAATATAAAGAGAAGACAAAATTAGGTTATAAAAATCGTATCGTTTAATATAAAGATTTGTGTCATACAGAAAATGTAGAAAATAGCTCGGAGCTCAGAAAAATCCGAAAAAATAGCCGTTGGAACCGGGAGATTGCCATCTTCAACCGAAAAATAATGGGAGACAAAATTAGTCCAAACATCATATCATTTAATAAAAAGATTCATATCTGCCATAAAATGTAGAACATATCACCAAGCTTAGAAAAATCCGAACAAATGTCCGTTGGAACTGCGGGATCACAATATTCAATTGAAAAAAGAGAGAAAACAAAATTAGGCCAAAAATCATATCATTTAATAAAAAGATGTATATCTTCCAGAAAATGTAAAAAAAGCCCAAAGCTAAGGAAAATCCAAAAAATGTTCGTTGGAACTGGGAGATCGCCATCTTCAAGTGGAATATAAGATAAGTCAAGTTTAAAATCATATCATTTAATAAAAAGATCGCCATCTTCAACTAGAAAATAAGAGAAGACAAATTTAGGCTATAAAAGTCTTATCAATTAATAAAACGATATATATATATCTTTCATAAAATGTAGAAAGTAGCACCAAGCTCAGAAAATGATATATAAAAATCTTATCAGTTGAATATAGCGATATCGCTGTTACAACAGACATTTTATAGATGAAGATGGCGATTTCTCGGATTCGAATTTTGTCTTCTCTTATATTTCAGTTGAAAATGGAGATTTTCCAGTTTCAACGGACATTTTTGGTCTAATTTTTTCTTTTCTGATATCATTTAATAAAATGATCTATATCTTTCAGAATATGTGAAGAATAGTTTGAAGTTCAGAAAAATCTGAAAAAATGTCCGTTGGACCGGGAGATGGCCATCTTCAACCGAAATATAAGAGAAGACAACATTAGGCCAAAAAATCATAACATTTAATAAAAAGATCGCCATCATCAACTGGAAAATAAGAGAAGACAAAATTAGGCAACAAAAATTATATCAATTATATCAATTAATATAAAGATCCTTATCTTTTAGAAAATATTGAAAATAGTCCCAAGCTTAGAAAAATATGCAAAAATTTTCGTTGAAACCGAGAGATCGCCATCTTCAACTAAAAAAAATAAGAGAAGACAAAAATAGACTATAAAAATCAAATCATTTAATATAAGGATCCATATCTTATAGAAAATGTAGAAAATTGCCCGGACTCAGAAAATCTGCAAAAATGTCCATTAGAACAGGGAGATCGCCATCTTATTTAAAAAAATAAGCGGAAATAAAATTAGTCCAAAAAATCATATCATTTAATAAAAAGATACATATCTTCCAGAAAATGCAAAAAATAGCCCCGGGCTCAAAAAAATCTGCAAAAATATCCGTTTGAACATTGAGATCACCATCTTTAACTAAAAATAAGAAAAGAAAAACTTAGACTATAAAAATCATATCATTTGATGAAAAGATACATATCTTACATAAAATTTACAAAATAGCCCCGAGATCAGAAAAATCTGCAAAAATTCCGTTGGAAATGGGATATCACCATTTTCGACTGAAAAAATGAGAAAAGACAAACTTAGTCTATAAAAATCATATCATTTAATAAAATGTACCGCATCTTCAATAAACTGTAGAAAATATTCACAAGCTCAAAAAATTCTACAAAAATGTCTGTTGGAACATGTAGTTCGCAGTCTTCAAATAAAAATAAGAGAAGACAAAATTAGACCAAAAATCACATCATTTATAAAAATATCGACAACTTCACGAAAATGTAGAAAAAATAGTTTCTAGCTTAGAATAATCCGAAAAGATGTCTGTTGGAACCAGAAAATCGCCATGTTCAACTGAAAAATAAGAGAAGACAAACTTTAGACTACAAAACATATCATTTAATAAAAAATCCATATCTTCAATAAAATGTAAAAACTAGCCTTAAGCTCAGAAAAATCTGCAAAAATATCCATATGGAGATCTTCATCTTCAACTGAAAAATAAGAGAAGACAAAATTTGGCTATAAAAATCATATCATTTAATCTAAAGTTACATATCTTACAGAAAATATAGAAAATAGCCCGGGGCTAAGAAAAATCTGCAAAAATGTCTGTTGGTACCGAGAGATCACTATCTTCATCTAAAAAGTAAGAGAAGACAAAATTAGTCCAAAAAGTCGTATCATTCAATAAAAATATCTTTATCTTCCAGAAAATGTAGAAAATAGTCTCGAGGTCAGAAAAATCTACCAACTTGTCCGTCCGAACCGGGAGATTGCCATTTTCAACTGAAAAATAAAAGAAGACAAACTTAGTCTATAAAAATCATATCATTTAATTAAAAGATCCATATATTCAATAAACTATAGAAAATAGCCTGAGCTGCGAAAAATCTGCAAATATGTCTGTTGGAACCAATAGATCGCCATTTTCAACTGAAAAATAAGAGAAGAGAATTTAGACTATAAAAATCATATCATTTAATATAAAGATTCATATCTTTAACTTAAAAAATACGCAAAAAATGTTCGTTGGAATCGAGAGATCGACATCTTTAACTTAAAAATAAGAGAAGATAAAATTAGGCCAAAAATCATATCATTTAATAAAAAGATACATATCTTACAGAAAATGTATAAATGAGCACCGAGCTAAGCAAAATTTGCAAAAATGTCTGTTGGAACCGGGAGATGGCCATTTTCAATTGAAAAATAAGAGAAGACAAAATTAGGCCATAAAAATCATATCATTTAATAAAATGATCCATATATTCAATAATATCATGAAAATAGCCACACGCTAAGAAAAATCCGTAAAAATTTCGGTTGGAATCGGGAGAACGATATATTCAACTCAAAAAAATAAGAGAAGACAAAATTAGGACATAAAACCCATATTATTTAATATAAAGATCCATATCTTCAATAAAATGTAGAAAATACCTTGGAACACAGAAAAATCCATGAAAATGTCCGTTGGAACAGGGAGATCGCCATTTTCAACTGAAAAATAGGAGAAGACAAAATTTGGCCATAAAATCATATCTTTTAAAATAAATATCCATATTTTCCAGAAAATGTCGAAAATAGCCCGTTATTCAGAAAAAACGCAAAAATATTCGTTGGAATTGGGAGATCACCATCTGTAGTTAAAAATAAGAGAAGACAAAATTAGGCCAAAAAATCATATCTTTTAATAAAACGATCCATTTCTTCCAATAAATGTGGAAATTATCCTGGAGCTGAGAAAAATCTGCAAAAATGTATGTTGAAATGGAGAGATTGCCATCTTCAACTGAAAAATTAGAGCAAACAAAATTAGGCCAAAAATCATATCATTTAATAAAGAGATATATCTTTCATAAAATGCTGAAAATAACCACGAGCTCTAAAATAATACACAAAAATGTCCGTTGGAACCGGGGAGATCGCCATCTTCAACCTAAAAATAAAAGAAGGCAAAATTAGGCTATAAAAATCATATCATTTAATATAAAGATTCATATCTTACAGAAAATTTAGAAAATGGCCCGGAGTGAGGAATATCATCAAAAATATTCGTTGGAACCGGGAGATCGCAATCTTCAATTAAAAAAAATAAGATAAGACAAAAGTAGGCCAAAAAATAATTTCGTTCAAACAAAAGATCCATATCTTCCAGAAAATGTATAAAAATAGTCCTGAGCTATGAAAAACCTGTAGAAATGTCCGTTGGAACTGGGAGATCACGATCTTCAACTAAAAAATAAGAGAAGACAAACTTATGCTATAAAAATCACATCATTTAATGAAAAGATCCGTTTCTTGGATAAAATCAAGAATCACTTCGATCTCAAAAAAATCTGCAAAAATGTCTGTTGGAACATAGAGATCGCTACCTTCAACTACAAAATAAGAGAAGACAAAATTATGCCAATCATTTAATAAAAAGTTCCATGTCTTTCAGAAAATGTTGAAAATAGTCTCGCGGTCAAAAAAATCCGCAAAAATGTCAGTTGGAACCGGGAGATCGCCATTTTCGACTGAAAAATAAGAGAAGACAAACTTAGTCTAAGAAAATCATATCATTTAATAAAAATATCCATAAAACGTCTGTTGGAATAGGGAGATCGGCATCTTCAACTGAAAAATAAGAGAAGATAAACTTATAATAATCATATCATTTAATAAAAGTTATATGCCTTCAATAAAATGTAGAAAATAGCCCAGAGCTCAGAAAAACTCCTAAAAATATCTGTTGCAACCGAGAGATCGCCATTTTCAACTGAAAAATAAAAAAGACAAAATAAGGTATAAAATCATAAGATTTAATATAAATATTCTTATCTTATAGAAATTGTAGAAAATAGCACGGAGCTTAGAAAAATCCTGCAAAAATGTCCGTAGAAATCGGCAGATCGCCATATTTAATGAAAAAAATAAGAGAAGACAAAATTAGGCCAAAAAATCAGATCATTTAATAAAATATCCATATCTTCAAGAAAATGAAGAAAAATAGCATCGAACTCAGAAAAATCCTTAGAAATGTCTGTTGGAATCGAAAGATCACCATCTTCAACTAAAAATAAGAAAAGACAAAATTAGACTACAAAAAGCATATCATTTGATTAAAATATCCATGTATACAAGAAAATGATGAAAATAACACGGAGCTCAGAAAAATCAGCAAAAATGTTCGTTTTAACCGGGAGATCGCGATCTTCTACTTAAAAATAAGAGAAGACAAACTTATTCTATAAAAATCAAAACATTTAATATAAAGATATATATATCTTACAGAAAATATAGAAAATATAGCATATAGACCAGAAAAATCTGTAAAAATGTCTGTTGGAACCAGGAGATAGACATATTCAATAGAAAAATAAGAGAAGACAAACTTATGATATAAACATCATGTCATTTAATAAAAAGATACATATCTTCCATAAAATTTAGAAAATAGCCATGTGATTAGAAAAATCCAAAAAAATTCCGTTGGAAACGGGAAATCACCATCTTCAACTGGAAATAAGTGAAGACAAAAGTAGTCTATAAAAATGATATCATGTAATAAAATGAATTACATCTTCAATAAACTGTAGAAAATATTCCCGAGCTCAGAAAAATCTGGAAAAATGTTTGTTGGAACCGGGAGTTTGCCATTTTCAAATAAAAAATAGAAGATAAAATTAGGCCAAAAATCATTTCATTTAATTAAAAGATCCATAACTTTTTGAAAATGTAGAAATATAGTTCTGAGCTCAGAAAAATCCGAAATGATGTCTGTTGGAACCGGGAGATCACCATGTTCAACTGAAAAATAAGATAAGACAAAATTAGGCTACAAAATTCAGATCATTAAATAAAAAGATCCATATCTTCAATAAAAAATAAAAAATAGCTCAGAGCTCAGAAAAATTCGCAAAATGTCTGTCACGAGATCGTCTTCTTCAACTAAGCCAAAAATCATATCATTTAATAAAAAGATACTTATATTCCAGAAAATTTAGAAAATAGCCACACGGTCATAATAATAGCAAAAATGTCCGTTGGAACTGAAAGATCGCTATCTTTAACTTAAAAAAAGAGAATACAAAATTAGACCATAAAAATCATATCATTTAATATAAAGATACATATCTTTTATAATATGTAGAAAATAGCCTGGAGCTTGGAAAAATCCACAAAAATTTCCATTGGAGCCGAGAGATGGCCATCTTCAACTGAAAAAATAATAAAAGACAAATGTAGGTATAAATATAATATCATCTAATAAAAAGTTCTATTTCTTCCATAAAATGTGGAAAATAGCACCGAGCACAAAAAAATCCACAAAAATGTTCGTTGGAATAGGAAGATCGCCATCTTCAACTGAAAAATTAGAGAAGATAAAATTAGGCAATAAAAGTTATATCATTTAATATAAAGATTCTTATCTTACTAAAATGTAAAAAATATATTGGATCTCAGAAAATCCGCAAAAATGTTCCTTGAAACCGAGAGATAGTCATCTTCATCTGAAAAATAGAGAAGACAAAATTAAGCCAAAAAAGCAAATCATTTCATAAAAGGATCCACATCTTCTAGAAAATGTAGAAAAAGCCTCAAATTAAGAAAAAACCGCAAAAATGTCCATTGGAACTGGGAGATCGCCATCTTCAACAACAAAAATAAGAGAAGACAAACGTAGTCATTGAAGTCATATCATTTATAAAAATGTAGAAAATAGCACCAAGCTTAAAAAACCGCAAAATTGTCCGTCAGAACAGGAAGATCGCCATCTTCAACTAAAAAAAGAGAAGACAAAATTAGGCCAAAAATCATATCATTTAATAAAAAGATCCATATCTTCAAGAAAATTTAGAAAATAATACCGAGGTCAGAATAATAAACAAAATGTCTGTTATAAATGAGAGATCGCTATCTTCAATTGAAAAATAAAAGAAGACAAAATTAGGTCAATAAATCATATCATTTAATAAAAAGATCCATAACTTCTCGAAAATATAGAAAAATAGCCCCAAGCTCAGAAAAATCCGTTAAAATGTCCTATGGAACCGAGAGATCTTCATCTTCAACTGAAAAAATAAGAGATAACAAAACTAGGTCATAAAAATGTATCATTTAATATAAAGATTCATATTATGCAGAAATATTGAAAATAGCCCATAACTCAAAATAAATCCGCACAAATGTCCCTTGGAATCGGTAGATCGCCATCTTTAAAGTAAAAAAGAGAAGATAAAATTAGGCCAAAAATCACATCAATTCATAAAAAGATACATATCTCCAGAAAATGAAGAAAAATAGTCTCAAGCTAAAAAATCTACAAAAATGTCTGTTGGAATCGGGAGATCGCCATCTTCAACTGAAAATATAAGAAAAGATAAACATGGGATATAAAAATAGAATTATTTAATAAAAAAAGTTATAAATCTTCCATAAAATGTAGCAAATAGCACCGAACTCAAAAAATATGAAAAAATGTCTGTTGGAACCGGGAGATCGCCATCTTCAACTGAAAAAAAAATAAGAGAAGTCAAACTTAAGCTATAAAAATCATACAATTTAATAAAAAGATACATAAATTTTCGAAAATATAGAAAATAGCCCCGAGCTTAGAAAATTCCACAAAAATATTCGTTGGAACCGGGAGATCGCCATCTTCAACTGAAAAAATAAGAGCAGAAAAACTTAGGATATAAAAAATCATATCATTTAATATAAAGATTCTTATCTTCCAGAAAATGTACAAAATAGCCCTGAGCTCAAAAACGGCAAAAATGTCCTTTAGAACCGGGGATCACCGTCTTCAACTGAATAACAAGAGAATGCAAAATTAGGATATAAAAATCATCTCATTTAGTATAAAGATTCATATCATATAAAAATGCTGAAAATGGCTTAGAGTTCAGAAAATCCGAAAAAAATGTCCGATGGAACAGGGAGATCGCAATCATCAACTGGAAAATAAGAGAAGACAAAATTATGCCAAAAAATCATATCATTTAATAAAAAGATACATATTTGCCATAAAATGTAGAAAATAGCACCGAGCTCAGAAAAATCCATACAAATGTTTGTTGGAACTGTTAGATCGCAATATTCAACTTAAAAAGAGAAGATAAAATTAGGCCAAAAAATCAAATCATTTAATAAAAGGGTTCATATCTTCTATAAAATGTTGAAAAAAGCCCAAAGCTAAAAATACGCAAAAATGTCTGTTGGAACCTGGAGATCACCATCTTTAACTGAGCAGACAAAATTAGGCTATAAAAATCTTGTCATTTAATGATCTTTAATAAAATGTAGAAAATAGCCTGTAGTTCAGAAAAATCCGCAAAAATATTTGTTGGAACTGGGAGATCGCCATCTTTAACTAAAAAATAAGAGAAGAAAAATTAGGATAAAAATCATATAATTTAAAATAAATATTCTTATCTTCCAGAAAGTGTAAAAAATAGCTCCGAGCTCAGAAAAATCCGCAAAAATTTCTGTTGGAACCAGGAGATCACCATCTTCAACTGAAAAATAAGAGAAGATAAAATAAGGCCAAAATATGAAATCATTTAACAAAATGATACATATCTTCCAAAATGATACAATCTTTAATAAACTATAGAAAATAGTCCCGAGCTCAGAAAAATCTGCAAAATTGTCTGTTGGAATCGGGGATCGCCATCTTCAACAGAAAAATAAGAGAAGACAAATAAGGCCAAAAATCATATCATTTAATGAAATGATTAATATCCTTTAGAAAATATAAAAAATAGCCCTTATATCAGAAAACTCCGCAAAAAATTCTGTTGGAACCTGAAGCTCGCCATCTTCAACTGAAAAATAAGAAAAGACAAAATTAGGCTATAAAAATTGTATCATTTAATATAAACATCCATGTCTTTTAAAAAATGTTGAAAATTGCTCGGAGCTAAGAAAAATTCGCAAAAAGGTCTGTTGGAACCGAGAGTTTGCCATATTCAATGAAAAAAAATAAGAGAAGACAAAATTAGGCCTAAAAATCATATTATTTAATAAAAAGATCTATATCTTCCTGAAAATACAGAAAATAGGCTCGAGGTCAGAAAAATCCACAAAAAAGTCCATTGGAACCAGGATATCGACATCTTCAACTACAAAATAAGAGAAGAAAAACTTAGGCTATAAAAATCATCATTTAATAAAATGATTCATATCCTCAATCAACTATATAAAATAGCCTCGAGCTACGAAAAATCTGTAAAAATGTCTGTTAGAAACAAGAGATCGCCATCTTCAACTGAAAAATAAAACAATACTAACTTAAGCTATAAAAATAATATCATTTAGAAAAAGAGCCATATGTTCCATAAAATGTAGAAAATAGCCTCCAGCTCAGAGAAATCCGCAAAAATATCCTTTGAAACTAGGAGATCGCCATGTTCAACGGAAAAATAAAACAATACAAACTTAAGCTGTAAAAATCATATTATTTTATAAAAAGAGCCATATGTTCCATAAAATGGAGAAAATAGCTAGAAGCTCAGAAAAATCTGTAAAAATGTCATTTGGAACTGGGAGTTCGCCTCTTCAATTGAAAAATTAGAGAAGACAAAATTTGGTCAAAAGAATCATGTATCTTTCATAAAATATAGAAAATAGCCCGGTGCGCTGAAAAATCCGTAAAAATGTCCGTTGAAACGAGGAGATCGCCTTCTCAAATTGAAAAAAGAGAAGACAAAATTAGGCCAAAATCATATCATTTACTAAAAAAATACATATCTTACAGAAAATGTAGAAAAATAGTCCAAACAAAGAAAAGTCAGCAAGGAATCAGGAGATCGCCATCTTCACCTGAAAAACTAAGGGAAGAAAAATGTAGTATATAAAAATCCTCTCATTTAATAAAAAGAAACATATATTCCATAAAATGTAGAAAATAGCATCGAGCTTAGAAATATTCGCAAAAATATCAGTTTGAACTGGGAGTTGCTATCTTCAACGAAAAAAATAAAAGAATGTAAAATTAGGCCAAAAATCAAATCATTTAATAAAAGATCCACATCTTCCAGAAAATTTAGAAAATAGCTTCGAGGTTGGAATAGTCAGCAAAAATGTCTTTTGGAACCGGGAGATCACCATCTTCAACTGAAAAAAGTGAATACAAAATTAGGCCAAAAAATCATATCATTTAGTAAAAAATACATAACTTATAGAAAATGCAGAAAAAAGTCATAAGCAAAGAAAAGTCTGCCAAAATGTTTGTTGGAACCGGTAGATTGCCATCTTCACCTGAAAAAATAATAGAAGAAAAATGTAGACTATAAAAATCACCTAATTTAATGAAATGATACATATATTCTATAAAATGTAGAAATAGCACCGAGCTCAGAAAAATCATCGAAAAATCAGTTGGAACTGGGAGATCTCTAGCTTCAACAGTAAAATAAGCAAAGGTCAAATTAGGCCCAAATCAAATCATTTAAAAATGATCCATATTTTCCTGAAAATTTAGAAAATAGCCCCGAGATCAGAATAATCTGTAAAAATGTCTGTTGGAATGAAAGATCGCCATCTTCAGCTAAAAAATAAGAGAATACAAAATTTGGCCAAAAATCATATCATTTAATAAAAGATCCATATCTTACAGAAAATGTAGAAGAATAGTACCATACAAAGAAAAGTCTGCAAAAATGTACGTTGAAACCGGTAGATCGCCATTTTCACCTTCAAAATTAAAAGAAGAAAAATGTAGGCTATAAAAATCATCTCATTTAATAAAACGATACAAATAGTCCATAAAATGTAGAAAATAGCACCGAGCTCAGAAAAATCCGCAAAAATATCAATTAAAACTGGGAGATCACCATCTTCAACTGAAAAAAATAAGAGAAGGCAAAATTTAGTCAAAAATCAAAACATTTAATAACAAGATCCATATCATCCAAAAAATTAAGAAAAATAGCCCTGAGGTCAAAATAATCCACAAAAATTCCGCCGAAACTAGAAAAATCCGCAAAAATGTCTGTAGGAATCGAGGAGATCGCCATCTTCAGCTGAAAAATAAGAGAAGATAAAATTATCTATAAAAATCATATCATTTAATATAAATAACCATATTTGTAGAAAATAGATTGGAGCTCAAAAAATCCGCACAAATGTAAATTCGAACCGGGATATCGTCATCTTCAACCTAAAAGAGAAGACAAAATTGGGCCAAAAATCATATCATTTTATTAAAATATGCATATCTTCCAGAAAAGGTAGAAAAATAGTCCCAAGCTAAGAAAAATCTGTAAAAATGTCTGTTGGGAAACGATTAGATCGCCATATTCGTATGAACAATTAAGCGAAGACAAATGTAGGCTTTAAAATCATATCATTTAATAAAAGATCCTTATCTTTAATAAAATATAGAAAATAGCACCAAGCTCATAAAAATCTGCAAAAATGTCTGTTGTAATCGGAGATCACCATTTTTAACTAAAAAAAGAGAAGACAAGATTATGCCAAAAGTCATATCATTTAATAAAAATAGAAATATTTCAGAAAATTTAGAAAATAGCCCCGAGATCAGAATAATATGCAAAAAATCTCTGTTGGAACCGGGAGATCGCCATCTTTAACTAAAAAATAAGAGGATACAAAATTAGAACACAAAAATCATATAATTTAATATAAAGATCTATATCTTACAGAATAAGTAGAAAATAGCTTGGAGCTCAGAAAAATCCGCAAAAATTTCCGTTGGAACCGAGAGATCTCCATCTTCAACTGAAAAAAATAAAAGAAGATAAATGTAAGCTATAAAATTCATATCATCTAATAAAAAGTTCTATATCTTTCGTAAAATGTTGAAAATAGGACAGATCTCAAAAAAATCGACAAAAATGTTCGTTGGAACCGGGAGATCACCATCTTCAAATGAAAAATAAGAGAAGACCAAATTGGTCTATAAAAATCATATCATTTAATATAAAGATTCATATCTTACTGAAATTGTAGAAAATATCCTAGAGCTGAGAAACATCCGTACAAATGTTATTTGGAACCGGGAGATCGTCATCTTCATCAGAAAAGAGAGAAGACAAAATTCGGCAAAAAATCATATCATTAAAAAAAGATTCGTATCTTTCAGAAAATTTAGAAAAACAAACTCAATCTAAGAAAAAATCCGCAAAAATGTCTATTGGAACCGGGAGATCGCCATTTTCAACTGAAAAAAATAAGAGAAGAGAAATGTAGGCTATAAAAATCATATCATTTATTAAAATGTAGAAACAGAACCGAGCTTATAAATATCCACAAAAAAATCTGTTGGAACAGGGAGATCGCCATCTTCAACTGAGAAATAAGATAAGACAAAATTAGGCCAAAAATCATATCATTTAATAAAAAGATCCATATCTTCCAAAAAAATTAGAAAATAGTCACAAGGTCAGAAGAATATGCAAAATGTCTGTTAGAAATGCGAGATCGCTATCTTCAACTGAAAAATAAAAGAGGACAAAATCATGCCAAAAAAATCATATCATTTAATAAAAAGATCCCATAACTTCTCTAAATTGTAGAAAAATAACCTCAAGCTCAGAAAAATCCGCAAAAATGTCCTTTGTAACCTAAAAAACACTATCTTCAACAGAAAAATAAGAGATGACAAATTTAGGTCAAAAATCATTTCATTTGAAAATAGTCTCAAGTTAAGAAAAATCTGCGAAAATGTCCGTTGAAACCAGGAGATCTCCTCTTCAACTATAAATAAATAAAAGAATACAAACGTAGGCTATAAAAATCATATCATTTAATAAAAAGTTCTATATCTTCCATAAAATGTAGAAAATAGCACCAAGCTCAAAAAATCCGCAAAACTTTCCAGTGGAACCGGGAGACCACCATCTTCAACTTAAAAAATAAGAAAATAGCAAATTAGGAACTGAAAATCATATCATTTAATATAAAAAATTTATTTCCAGAAAATGTACACTCGATCCCAAGAAAAATCCGTAAAAATGTCTGTTGGAACCGGAAGATCGTCATTTTCAACTGAAAAATAAGAGAAGACAAAATTAGGCATTAATATCATATCATTTAATAAAACAATACATATATTCCATAAAGTGGAAAATAGCCTTTAGCTCGGAAAATTTCGTAAAAATGTCTGTTGGAACCGGGAGATCATCATCTTCCACTGGAATATAAGAGAAGACAAAATGAGGCCAAAAAATCATATTATTTAACAAAAAGATCGCCATCTTCAACAGAAAAATAAGAAAAGACAAATTTAAGCTATAAAAATCATATCAATTAATAAAAAGGTTTGTATCT
>CM061135.1:103028836-103070593 GCA_030789695.1 Scilla litardierei | reverse complement strand
AGGAGATCGCCATCTTCATTTAAAAAATATGAGAAGATAAAATGAGGCCAAAAATCATATTATTTAAAAGAAAGCGCCATATCTTTCAGAAAATGTAAAAAATTGCCTCAAATGTCAAAAAAAATCCGCAAAAAATCTCCGTTGGAACCGTGAGAACACAATTTTAAACTAAAATAATAAGAGAAGACAACATTAGGCAAAAAAGCATATCATTTAATAGAATAATTCATATCTTCCATAAAATGAAGAAAAATAGCCTCAGTCTAACAAAAATCAGTAAAAGTGTCCGCTGGAACTGGTAGTAGATCCTAATATTCAACTGAAAAATAAGAGAAGAAAAGTCAAAGGATATAAAAATCATGTCATTTAACAAAAAAAATTCATATCGTCCATAAAATGAGAAAATAGCACCGAGCTTCGAATAGTTTGCAAAAATTTTCATTGGAACCGGCTGATTGCCAACTTGAACTGAAAAATAAGAGTAGACAAAAATTAGGCCAAAAATCATATCATTTAATAAAAATATCCATAAGTTCAAGAAAATTTAGATAATACCCCGCGAGGTCAGAATAATCTGCAAAAAAATTTCGTAGGAACCGGAAAAATCGCCATCTTCAATTGAAAAAAATAGGAGAAGACAAATTTAGGTAAATAATCGTATCATTTAATAAAAAGATTCATAACTTCACAAAAATGTAGAAAAATAGTCCCTAGCTCAGAAAAAATCTTGCGAAAAATGTTCGTTGGAAACTCAAGATATCGACATCTTCAACTGAAAAAAATAAGAGAAAATTAGGCTAAAAATCAGAAGCATTTTAATAAAAAGATTCAAATATTCAATAAAATATAGAAAATAGCACCAGCACAGAAAAATCCCCAAAAATACCCGTTGGAACAGGGAGATTGCCAGCTTCAACTAAAAAAAATAGAGAGAAGATAAAAATTAGGCCAAAAATTATATCATTTAATAAAATGATCCATATCTTTCAAAAAATGCAGAAAAATAGCGCCGAAGCTCAAAAAATTCCGCAAAAAATGTCAGTTGGAAACAGAAGAGATCGCTATCTTCAACTGAAATTAAGAGAAAGGCTACAAGAATCATATCTTTTAATTTAAATATACATATCTTACGAGAAAATTTAGAAACTAGCCAGTAGCTCAGGAAAAATCAGTAAAAGTGTCCGTTTGGAACCGGAAGATCGCCATATTAATCTGAAAAAATAAGAGAAGACAAAATTAGGCTTAAACTTCAAATTATATAATAAAAAGATACATGTCTTTCCAGAAAACATAGAAAGTAGCCTCTAGGTCAAAACAAATCCACAAAAATATCCGTTAGGAACTGAGAGAACATCTACAACTAATAAATAAGAGAAGACAAAATTGGTCCCAAAAATCATATCATTGTATAAAATGGTCCATATCATCCATAAAATGCAAAAAAAATAGCCCCGAACTTAGAAAAATCCGCAAAAATGTCAGTTGGAACCCGAAGATTGCCATCTTCATATGAAAAATATGAGAAGGCAAAATTAGCCCAAAAATCATATTATTTATTAAAAAGATCAATAACTTCCAGAAAATATAGAAAATAGCCTCTAATCCAAAAAAAATCCGCAAAAAATATATTAGAACCGGAAGAAACGCCATCTTAAACTGAAAAATAAGAGAAGACAAAATTAGGCAAAAAAATCATATCATTTAATGAAATGATGCATATCTTCGATTAAATAGAGAAAAAATAGCCACATGATAAGAAAAATCAGTAAAAATGTCTGTTGGAACAGGTAGATCGTCATATTCAACTAAAAATAAAGAGAAGACAAAACAAAGGATATAAAATACATCATTTAATAAAAAGATCCATATCTTACATAAAATATAGAAAATAGCACCGAGCTGCGAAAAATCCACAAAAATGTTCGTTGGAAACCGGTAAACCACCATCTTCAACTGAAAAATAAGAGAAGCCAAAATTATGCCAAAAATCATATCATTTAATAAAATAAGCATATCTTCTAGAAAATTTAGAAAATAGCTCGAGGTCAGTATAATCTGCAAAAATTCCGTTGGAACCGGGAGATCGCCATCTTCAATTGAAAAAAAGAGAAGACAAAATTAGGCCAAAAATCAATATCATTTCATTTAAAAAAATATCTTACAGAAAATGTAGACAAATAGTCCCAAGCTAAGAAAAGTCCGGAAAAATGACTGTTTGGAACCGGTAGATCGCTTCCTTCCTTGAAAAAAAAGTAAGAGAAGAAAAATGTAGGATATAAAAATCATTGTCATTTAATAAAAAGATACATATCTTCCATAAAATGTAGAAAATAGCACCGAGCTCAAAAAACCCCCGTAAAAATATCAGTTGGAATTGGGAGATCACCATCTTCAACTTAAAAAAGAAGAGAAGGCAAATTAGGCCCAAAAATCAAATCATTTGATAAAAAGATCCATATGTTCCAAAAATTTAGAAAATAGTACTGAGGTCAGAATAATTTGCAAAAAATGTCCGTTGGAACTGGTAGATCGCCATATTCAACTGAAAAAAAATAAGAGAGACAAATAATGGATATAAAAATTATATTATTTAATAAAAAAGATCCAAAACTTCCCGAAAATATTGAAAAAATAGACCCGAGTCAGAAAAAATCCACAAAAATTACCCTTAAAGCCTGGAGATCGCCATCTTCAACCGAAAAAATAAGAGAAGACGAAATTAGGCTATAAAATCATATCATTTAATATTAGGATTCATATCTTATAGAAAAAAGTAGAAAATAGCCTGGAGCTCAAAAAATCTGCACAAATGTAAATTGGAAACGGGAGATCGCCGTCTGCAATTATAAAAAAGAGAAGACAAAATTGGGCCAAAAAATCATATCATTTAATAAAAATATGCATATCTTCTCGAAAAGGAAGAAAAATAGTCTAAAGCTAAGAAAAATCCGTAAAAATTTCTGTTGAAACGAGTAGATCTCCATCATCAACTAAAAAAAGAGAAGACAAATGTAGGCAATAAAAATCATATCATTTAATAAAATAGATCATCTTCTTTCATAAAATATAGAAAATAGCATCGGGCTCATAAAAATCCACAAAAATATCTGTTGGAACTGTGAGATCACCATTTTAACTGAAAAAAATAAGAGAAGACAAAATTAGGCCAAAAATCAAATCATTTAGAAAATAGCACATATGTCAGAATAATACGCAAAAATGTCCGTTGGAACCGAAAGATCGTCATCTTTAATTGAAAAATAAGATAAGACAAAATTAGACCATAAAATCATATCATTTAATATAAAGATTCACATCTTCCAGAATATGTAGAAAATAGTACGGAGCTCAGAAAAAATCTGCAAAAATTTCCGTTGTACCGGGAGATCGACACTTTCTATTGAAAAAATAAGAGAAGACAAATATAGGCTATAAAAAATATCATTTAATAAAAATTTTCTATATCTTACAGAAAATTTAGAAAATATCACCTAGCACAAAAAAAACCGTAAAAATGATCGTTGGAACTGCGCATTCTTCAACTGAAAAATAAGAGAAGACAATATTAATATATAAAAATCATATCAATTAATATAAAGATTCATATCTTACAAAAAATGTAGAAAATATCCCGGAGCTCAGAAACATCCGCAAAAATGTTTGTTGGAATCGGGAGGTCGTCATCTTCATCTGAAAAATAGAAAGACAAAATTAGGCCAAAAAATCTTATCATTTCACAAAAAGATACCTATCTTCCAGAAAAAGTAGAAAAACAGCCTCAAGTTAAGAAAAATCCACAAAAATGTCTGTTGGATCCGGGAGATGGTCATCTTCAATTGAAAAATAAGAGAAACAAACGTAGTCTATTAAAATCATATCGTTTATAAAAATGTAGAAAATAACACTTAGCTTTTAAAAATCCGCGAAAATGTCTGTTGGAATTGGGAGATTGCCATCTACAACTGAAAAATAAGAAAATACAAAATTAGGCCAAAAATCGTATTATTTAATAAAAAGATACATAACTTCTCGAAAATGTAGAAAAATAGCACCGAGCTCAGAAAAATCGCAAATATGTCACCTGGAACCTGGAGATTACCATCTTAAACTGACAAAATAAGAGAGGACAAAATTAGATTGTAAAATCATAACATTTAATATAGAGATTCATATTATATAAAAAAACATAGAAAATAGCTCGTAGCTCAAAATAAATCCGCACAATTGTCCATTAGTACTAGGAGAACGCGATCTTCAAAGTAAAATAGAGAAGACAAAATTTGGCCAAAAAAATCATATCATTTCATAAAAAGATACATATCTTTAATAAAATGTAGAAAAATAGTCTCTAGCTAAGAAATATCTGCAAAAATGTCCGTTGGAACCGAGAGATTGACATCTTCAACTGAAAAAATAAGAGAAGCAAATGTACGCTATAAAAATCATATTATTTAGTAAAAAGTTCTATATCTTCCAAAAAATGTAGAAAATAACATCGAGCTCAAAAAATACGCAAAAATGTCCGTTGAAACCGGGAGATCACCATCTTCAACTGAAAAATAAGAGAAGACAGGCTTTAAAATCATATCATTTAATAAAAAATATAAATTTTTTCGAAAATGTAGAAAATAGCCCTGAGCTCAGAAAAATCCGCAAAAATATTCGTTGAAACCGAGAGATCGCCATATTCAACTGAAAAAATAAGAGAAGAAAAAATTAGGTCAAAAAATCATATCTTTTAATAAAAAGATACATTACTTTCCAAAATGTAGAAAATAGCACCGAGCTTAGAAAAAAAGTAAAAATGTCCTTTAGAACAGGGGGATCACCATCTTCAACTTAATAATAAGAGAAGACAAATTTAGCATATAAAAATCATATCATTTAATATAAAGATTCATATCATACAGAAAATGCTGAAAATGGTTTGGGGTTAGAGAAAATCAAAAAAATGTCTGTTGTAACTGGGAAATCACCATCATCAACTGGAAAATAAGAGAAGACAAAATTAGCCCAAAAAATCATCACATTTAATAAAATATACATATCTGCCATAATATGTAGAAAATAGCTCCGAGTTCAGAAAAATGCATAAATGTCTGTTGGAACCATAAGATCACCATCTTCAACTGAAAAAAGAGAAGACAAAATGAGGCCAAAAAATCATATCATTTAATAAACAGATTCATATCTTCCAGAAAATGTTGAAAAAAAATTCCAAAGCTTAGAAAAATTCGTAAAAATGTCCGTTGGAACCTGGAGATCGATTCTTCAACTGAAAAATATAAGAAGACAAAATTAGGCTATAAAGATCCTGTCATTTAATAAAGATAACCATATCTTCAATAAAATGTAGAAAATAGCCTGGAGCTTAGAATAATCCACAAAAATGTTCGTTGGAACAGGGAGATCACCATTTTCAACTGAAAAATAAGAGAAGAAAAAAATTAGGATATAAAAATCATATCATTTAATATAAAGATTCTAGTCTTCCAAAAAGTGTAGAAAATCACCCCGAGCTCAGAAAAAATTCGCAAAAATGTCCGTTGGAACCGGGAGATCGTCATCTTCAACTGGAATAGAAGTGATATGAAACCAGAAAGGTGGCCTGAACTTCACGACGTAGGTTATTCAAGGAACTCAAAATAAACTTAAACAGAAGGATATGAGCACACACTCCACAACCAGGAAAAAGGGAGTGATAAGCTCTAAATAAAGATGGTTCACTTACCTGACAAATGCAAATGCCAACCAACATTATAGGAACACAGCCTGCTACTTAGACCACTTGCCCAACCATGAACACGAGTTTAACCAATCCACACAGCAACACACTTGGGTTGAAGCACGAATTGGGGGCTTTTGCGAATTTGGATCACCAATATTAAAAGGAAGATTGACAAGGCAAGGTTTTACAAGAGCTAAAGAAGATATAAAAACTCGCACAATTTGAGAAGAAAACTCAATTCTAAATTGATAATTTGATTGATTGATACTTGTTACAAAGGATTACATGCTTTATTTGTAGGTAGAGCTTGGAAGCTTAAAATACTCTCTAATTAAGGACAACGAATGGCTTTTGGTAGCCCATTAGTCATCATAATGATCTGGAATAAGTAAAAAACATAAATGTGACCTAGGGAATGTTGGGGGATGTATTCATTCAGTTCATTTGTATTGGATGCAAATGGTTTTTATAAGTCCCAAAGAGTTTGCGATATAAGTTTAGAACAGTAACGATGCGGGAATTTTGCATATGATGCAAAAGAGAATTAAATGTGTCGTAAAATATTTACATATATATTTAATATAGTAAATACATTGAAATGGTTACCTGGATGACGGGATCGTCCCGGTCTAAACGCAGGTTCAAACCGCATCAAAAAGGACTCCAACCATGTTAAATAGAGCCAAAACCATGAATTTAGCCCAAGTTGGGCATTGCGAGTAGGGTTCTCGCTAGGAGGACACCCGACCTGCCTTGCAAGCGGGCACCTACACCCACTAAAAGAGCGGGCACCTGTGCCCACAGGCAGCAGGCGAAGCCTGCCCGATTCGTGTGGGCGGGGGCCTGCTCGCATGTGCCAACGCGGGTGCGAGCACAGCACGCGCCCAGCACGGACACGTGCTCCGATTGCACCCGCGGGGCACGTGCTGGGTGCGTGCCTTGCTGGCATGCATTGGCTAGGTAGAGCCCACGCTGTGGACCCATGCTTGGGGTTAGGAACCCTAGCTGAAATGGCATCTGCATTTTTGCAAAATGCATAGTTTTGGGCTATCTTTGAACCCTTGTTTCAAGGGTCAAACAGACTCAGAATGGAGTGCAGTTTCTTCCTATGTGTTTTATATTTAATCCTCTTTGATTTGATAGGTTGTATCACTTGCGAAGCTCGAGGGAGGAAAAATTCGCTAAAGTTTGGCCTTTGTGCAAACTTTAATTAATTTTTTCTCCAAAAAATTTTAGTCCCACATCGGATATGAGAAGAGAGGAGTAGTCAGCCACCTATTTAAATAGGGGCCTACTCCCTCCTTGAAACTCGTTCCAAGCTCTAGATCTGAGTAGCTCCATTAAATATGAGCAAGCTCAGATCTGAGCTTAAATTAGATATTCTCTTTCTCCCTAAATTTCTTCCTTGCTCCTATTTGGTCTCTAGCAAAGCGGAATGAGCTTGAATTGGATCCGAAATCTTGACGGAGGATCCACTCAAGGTGAAATCTTCTTCGGCGCGTGGTTGGCTCAACGACAAGGATGTTACTCACCTCGGGACGCGGTACAGTTTGGGTAGCGGTTCGGCTAGGGACGAGGAGTGGCTCGGGACGCGGTTCAGCTTGGGAGAAGTGGCACAGGGCCAAAGAAATGTTGCTGAAAACGACGCTTCATATTCTGCTGAAACGAAGTGAAAGGTAAGTACTTTAAATTAAACATGTGTTTTTAAATTGCAAATGTTAGATAGATCTATCCTTCGGGGTTGGTCGGACCCAACCCAGGGATAGTAGAGATCTTGGTTAGGGGTTGTTCCCTTTAGGGCTTTGATTTAATATTGTTTTAAGTCGATTTTTTTCGTTGCTATTTTGATAACTTCGTCCGACCGACTTAGGCCGGACGTCGTATTTATTGCCATAAGGACCCAGAAAATCCAACAGTGGTATCAGAGCCTTGTCTAATTGATCTATGATTTGCATTTATAAAAGTATATAATACAGCATGTTTCTCCATCAGATGGATGTTTTATTTAAACTTTAAAAATGTCGTATAAAGCACGTTTTTTATTTTCGAAAATTGGTTTTGAAAATTAGATTTAATTTTATTTTAAAATTAAATCTTTAAAATTATGTGATAATTTTTTATGTAACTTAAAATTATGAGATACAATTTAAGTTGCATGTTTAGCAAGAAAATTTTATGAAATAAATTTTAATTGCTTTGTTATGCGTAGCTAAATTGGTTAGTTGATAATGGTTATATTAGTTTTATTGATTATGTTATAATTCAAGAGACTATTAGGATAGCCATTAAAATCTTTCAGAAAATTATAAGATATTTTTTTGATGGACATGATGTGATTTAAAAATTGTTGCAATATATTAAATTCTCGTTTATGGTAACCCTCTCTAAATTATTATTTTATTTGTTCTAATAATAATTTCGAACAAAAGGCTTTGATTTAAATTGTTGCAACTTGAATTTTAAATGCCTAATACATGATTAGGATAGCACTAAATAATCATGATAGTTGATAAGAACATTAATAAAAGTTATTAACCAATCCTAATAATCTCGAATTTTATGATTCAACTAGTTGATAGGATTAACTAGTTTTAATGAAGCCAATTTTAATCGATGGGACACATATGAATAATAAGTTTCCTTCAATGGACCATGATCCGATCTAGTGTTTTTTGACTAGTGTTGTGGATCACTCTAGCTCGACTTGGGATATTGATACTGGCCTAGCGAAATCCCTAGTCGTGTTTCGCTGGCCCACAAAGATGCGAATTATGATTATGTGATATCGTCGATTATATCTAGTCAATTACGTTAAAAATCTTCTTCAAAATTAGCTGTAACCATCTTTGTTTTAGAGATTGGAAACTATAAGTTCTTTGTTATAGTTTTGGAGCACACTCAAGCTATGTCATAGATACTTTATGGAAACCAACTTCTCAATACATGAGATGTAGTCTAGACTTAAACCAACCCATCGCGTTATGCCCATACACCGAGCGCTGTCATAAGTTAGGCTAGACAAAAAACAAGGGTCTGACTAGACTAGTCATTGTGATTTGGATGAGCACACTCATGATCATAAGTGGCTAGGGGTAAAAAGCAATAAGGGAATCATATGTGATATGATTGATAAAGAGTCATCTACGAATCGCAGAGTCAAGTAATTTGTTGAGCACACTCAAGGTTGTGAGGCTCATGGCGGTAGGATCTCTTTCTCATTTAATTTAATTTAATTTAAATCGTTCATTATTATGGCTAAAAATGATCGCAAAAATTGTGGGAGAATATAGTTAGATAAAAGTAATTCTATCTATATTTAAAATTGAACATATTCTACACTATGATAGTTCTATGTTTACCAATGGAATCAAAAACATAATATTCTAAGAGAATACGTTAACTGTCAAAATGGTTGGTTAAAGGAATATCAGCTCAAATTCTAATTGATAGACTAAACCATGTTCTCAATGACATTAAAAATGACCCTCTTGACACAGGCTTAAGGACAATGACATCCTTGAGCTCTGGGTCCAACAAAATAAATGCACGCTAGATGTCAGTCGTCTCTATGAGAGGCAGCTTGAACATACTGTTGTTCAAAGCATGTTTCTCTATACAATTTGTTGAGCACACTCAAGGTTGTATGGAAAATGGTTTCGATCCGCAAAGTTTGAAACTTCGATCAAATTGTTTGAATCGAGAATGAGTGCATGAGCGATGCAAGACTATGTATCCCAACCGGATCTTGAGACGAGCAACTTATTGAGCACATCCAAGGTTGCAAAGCTCAAGCCTTTGGATACAGGAGATGTTTGCACGGCTATTTTTTTTGTTGAGACACGTAATATCTAAATGAAATTTAGAAAAGGGAGAAGGCACTAAGGAAAGTCAATTGAGAAAGAAAGTTTTATCTATCATTACTAAAGGCAAAAGTAGGAGGGACTGAAAATGTGATATATTTGATGTCACGAATTCAGGATAATCGTAATACAAAAAGATTGCCATATGTGTTGGAAAAAGGAGCAATTGTTGTTTCTTGGACCATAGAGGACGTCTAACATTTTTGGCGAATGTCGTCACCTTGCTTCTGAAGCAATGAGTAATTTGTATAATGATAATCTAGTAAAATGTTAATACATGAATACGTAAGATAATAGCAAAACTTATATGGCTAAATAGACTAGGCCATACCAAAGAGACTAAGCTTTACAAGTCATATAAAGAGAGGTATGACCTCTCGTATTATGAAGTCAATAGACACTTGTGAATCTTATCTCAAAGGTATGATGGCCAAAATTCCATCTGTAAGATAGTGGGAGAATGAGTTGGTGAACTCATAGTCTAGTACATACGGATGTACCCAAACCCAAGTCTAAGTTAGCCAGGATAAGTTGATCCTATTTTATTACAACACGTGTTCTTGCTGAAACACAAGTCTGATAAAATAGATAACACAATGAAAGAAGTATGTGAACTGCTTCGATCAGATCGAAGAGTCGAATACTTAGCTATATAACCTTGCATAATTAAAAGAAAATGTGATTTTCTCTCAGGTCAAGTCTCTTAATACATCGATGTGTTGGAGAGCATGAATTGCACTTTGTTAGACATGGCGCGATGCATGGCAAGTGGCTCTGAGTTAAAATCCTCACTCTGGGTTTAGTCCCAGATAGTAATGCCTATGTTCTTGATAAGGTTCTATGAGGACATTATCAATAAGATATTCATTAAATCAAGCGTTATGAAGTTAAAGGATTACTCGAGTCTTGGGAGACGAAGAATCGAGTAAGACATAATAGTTGGTGATGACTTAGTCAACTCCAGGATGCAATTCGGAGTAGGAACTCTGATTAATAACTTGATGTAATCCGAGAAGGGTCCATGCACGTAAATAAAGAATGGACTTTAGTTTATGTACCCAAAGAAAGTGTTTATTATTGGCTGTAAGTAAATCTTCAAGACAGAAGATTGGTGCAGAAAGAAAATAGTGAAGTACAACTTATGTTGGTTGAGAACGGTTATCATCCGAACTCCCATAAATGGATTATGATGAAACTTTCTCGCCAGCAGATGTGTACAGATCTACTTGGACCGAACTCGATGTAAATGCTCATGATGACCATGAAAATTGGAGTATTCATGTATAATCTGTTTTCTAAATATGATTTAGAAGAACGAACTTATATGAATCGTCAAGAGAGTTTTCAAGGTGAGTGTGACAAAATAAAATGCATGCGAGGCATCAAGGAACCGAAACATATGTTTTGACAATGTGGTCAAAGAGTGACACTTTATCAGAAATAATTATAAACCGTCTAAATGACCAGTAACTTATTTGGATTATTCTCGTAAGGTACGATGAGCTGGATGAGATCCATGCAAAACATTAATTATGGATTCCAAGAGACGAAGAAAATTATTTAAATGAAATTCAAATATGTGGTCTAACAAGAACATAGAAAACCTTTAAGTCTATACAGTAAACGATTTAGCAGATTCACTCACGAAGGCTCTGTCACATAAAGTCTATAGAGACTTATGTGTAAATGCGGTATGAGATACCTTGATAAATGACCATCAGTGTAAGTGAGAGATGTTAAGAGATAGGTATGCCCTCGAACTTAAGGCAATTTATATCTATGTAAGTGTACAGATATCTTGTTCAAAATTACAGTAATTTATATGGTAAGAATTTATCTAAGTTAATAAAAACGTAGTCGACATTAGAATTTAGGTAAAGTCCTAAGACTTAATGTGAGGTTAAACAAGTATCGAAATGAGGATCTAGATCATGGAGAATTGTTTAACCATTAGTAGCATACATCTGAAATCGTTCATGGTCATAGATGCTTCAAGAAAAGGATATCGAAGCATCGGATAGACCATTGTGTCTTTGTCTTCACCATGGAGTGGTGACAATGATCTCATGGTCGTTCAACTTGGCGAAGTCGGAGATGAGACACACTAAGAGTTATCATTAGAGAGTGAGTTCATTGGATGACCCAAAAAGAGTTATCATATGGGTATGATTGACCAACCTGTCAATGATAACTCTTAGTGATGATAGGCAAGCTGGTCTTTTGACTTGAGGTCATTGTACGAACCTGTACGTGAATGGTGTCTCTTAGATCACTGATCTAGCCTAGGGACAAGTCATGTTGAAAGATCTTTGGTTGGGTGACATTTGAAGTGTGCGAGGGGAGTAATGATCAAGATAGAATTATTCTCTCCCAGTCAAGGGGAGTTACTGTCATAGTATTAGTTCGATCTTTAGTGAAAACTCTGGCCAGAGTATGTTGGAAGTAGTGCAACATTTTTGACTAAAGATCAATAGAGACTAACCAAGTTCAAGCTAATGGGGTTGACAATTGACCATACCCTAGGCTTGACTAAACGACATAGTTTTGACGAAAATACTGTAACTGCGGTGTTCATCACGGACACAGTCAGGGTGGTCCTGACAATACTCATGTCAATGAGTTAACCACATAAGTATGATACCATAACAGGGACGTCACCTGCTACTCGTGGTCTCTGCCATCTGGGGTTTAGAGCCCCACCTATAGTAATAGGGTCAGGCTGTAGGGTCACATACAGAGTGAGACCTTCGTCAAGTAATAGGTAGAAATTAGGGAGAATATGCATTTGATGCTAGGGATAGAACACTGCAAAGAGTTTGCAGTTAGCTCCTGCATTCAGGATAAATGTTCCTGAGTGCAAGTGGACGATATTGGGGGATGTATATCCTCAGTTTATTTGTATTTGATGCAAATGGATTTTATAAGTCGCAAAGAGTTTGCGTATACGTTTAGAACAGTAAGGATGTGGGAATTTTGCACATGATGTAAAAGAGAATTAAATGTGTCGTAAAATATTACGTAAATATTTATATAATAAATGCGTTGAAATGTTTAACTTGATGACAAGATCATCCTGCTAAATGCAGGTGAAACCGCGTCAAAAACGGACTCCAAATGTGCGAAATATAGCCAAAACAATGAATTTAGCCAAAGTTGGGCATTGTGGGTCGGGTTCTCGCTAGGATGGCACTTGAACCGCCTGGCAAGCGGGTGCCTGCACCCACAAGGCGGGCAGGTGCCCACAACTGCTAAAGGAGTAGGCGCATGCACCCGCAGGTAGCGGGCGAGGCCCGCCTGCTTCGTGCGGGCGGGGGCTCGCTCTCCTGTGCCTGCGCGGGCGTAGGCACATCACGTGCCCAGCGCGGGCACGTGTTGGGTGCGTCCCTTGCTAGCGTGCACTGGTTAGGTGGGGCCCATGCCATGGGACCCATGCTTGGGTTGTGAACCCTAGCTGGAATGGCGGCTGCATTTTTGTGAAATGCATGGTTTTGGAATATTTTTGGACCCTTGTTTGAAGGGTCAAACGGACTCGAAATGGAGTGCTGTTTCTTCCTATGCATTTACAGTTTAACCCTCTTTGATTTGATACGTTGTATCACTTGCAAAGCTCAATGGGGAGAGAGGAAAAATTCGCTAAAATTTGGCCTTTGTGAAAGGCAAACTTTAATTATTTTTTCTCCAAAATTTTTTAGTCCCACATCGGATATGAGAAGAGAGGAGGGGTCAGCCGCCTATATAAATAGGGGCCTACCGCCCTCCTTGAAACTTGTCCCAAACTTTAGATCTGAGTAGCTACATTAAACTTGAGCAACTCGGATCTGAGCTTAAATTAAATATTCTCTTTCTCCCTAAATTTCTTCCTTACTCCTGTTCGGTCTCTAGAAAAGCTACGAAGGAGCTCGGATCGGATTTGAAATCTTGACGGGGGATCCACTCAAGGTGAAATCTTCTTCGTTGCATGGTTGGCTCAGCGATAAGGGTGTTGCTCGCCTCGGAACACGGTGCGGTTCGGGAAGCGGTTTGGCTCGGGACGAGGAGCCGCTCGGAATGTGGTTCAGCATGGGAGAAGCGACGTTGGGCCAAAGAAATGATGCGAAAAATGACGCTTCGTATTATACGAAAACGAAATGAAAGGTATATAGTTTAAATTAGACATGCATTTATAAATTGTATATGTTAAATAGATATATCCTTAGGGGTTGGTCGGGCCCAACACCGGGATAATAGAGATCTTGGCTAGGGGTTGTTCCCTTTTGGGTGTTGATTTAAAATTGTTTTAAGTCGATTTTTTCCGATGCTTTTTTGATAACTTCATACGACCGACTTAGGCCAGACATCGTATTTATGGCCCTAAGGACCCAGAAAACCCAACAGGGAAGACCAAAAGACAACCTGAAATTATGAGCCTAATGCCAGCACGAAAATTACATTTAAAGTTCATAAGTTTGTGCTTCTTGGCTCTAGATCTTCCCAATGAATTCAGATTTAATGTGGTTGTTGCACTTGATTCTTCAGCTCCCCCCATGAATTCAGATTTATTGGATGCAAATGACTCTTGATCTTCCCCCATGAATTCTGAATTATTGTTGCACATGAACCTTGATCTTCCCCCATGAATGCATTCAGATTTATGGCCACATGCCTCTTGATCTTCCCCCATGAATGCATTCAGAATTATGGCCTTAATTTCTTGGGCTTGATTAGCAAGACTAAGGCCTCTATGTGAGCACAACTTTCTTGGGCCAGCAATGCTTCTACTTGGGCTTCAATTGCATTTTGCATTCTTTTTAGCATTCCTCTTGTTTCACTTAGAATGTGGTCTTCATTTTGTAAGTTGATGGGCTGGGTCACATAATCATCCCCTCTTGAAAAGGAGTCGTCCTCGACTCTTCAACATCTACACCACAATAAGGAGAGATGTCAAAAAAATTAAAACTAGCCCTCACGCCATACTCACAAGTTAGCAGAAGTTTGTTAGCATTCTCTTGAGCTTCTCCCTAATTGAATCGAACATCCTTCTTATCTAGTTCATTCAATGGTTTCGTTGGTGTGCTGAAATTTTTCACAAAGAAGCTTGTAAGTCCAAGAAAACTCTTGACTTGTCCAACAGTGGTAAGGGTTGTCCAATCTTGGATTGCTTTAATCTTCTATTCATATTGTAATACCTGTAATACTAACAACAAAGCCAAGAAAAATAATTTTATCTGTGCAAAATCATAATTTTTTAAATGGCCAAACAATTTCACCTTTCTTAAAACCTCTAGAATTTGTCTGAAGTGATCCACGTGTTCATCCAATGTTCTGATATACACAAGAATATCATCAAAGTAAACTAATAGAAAATTACCAATGTAAGCATGATAAACATGAACATTAATCTCATGAATGTGCTAGGTGCATTAGTTAACCCAAAAAGTATAATTAACCATTCATACAATCCATGTTTAGTCTTAAATGACGTTTTACATTCATCTCCTTCTTTCATTCTTATTTGATGATAACCACTTTTTAAGTTAATTTAAGAGAAAATAGTTGAACTAGATAATTCATCTAGCATATCATCTAACCAAGGAATAGGATGACGATATCTTACTGGGATGTTGTTAATGGCTCTGCAATCAATGCATAGTCTCCATGTACCATCTTTCTTGGGTACAAGCAATATCGGAACTGCACAAGGACTGATGCTATCTCTCACGTATCCTTTGCTCATCAACTCTTGAACTTGCCTCTGAATCTCCTTAGTATCTTCAGGATTAGTGCGGTATGCTGGACGATTAGGCAAAAATGCTCCAGGAATAAGATCAATTTGATATGGTATGCCTCTAATTGGTGGCAGACCTGGTGGTATCTCATCAGGAAAGACAGCTTCATATTCCTGCAAAAGATATAAAACAACATTAGGCAAAGCAGAGGTTAAGTTGTTAGTATTCAACATCGCCTCTTTGTACACAAGTACTAGGAGGTTTTGTTGTGAAAACACTGCTTACTTAATCTCACTTCTTTTTTCCACTAGGAAACTCTTCTCTCCTTTTTCTCTTTTCTCTCCTTTTCTTTTTGAATTTCTCTCAGTTTACTTCATTTTTCTTCACTCAAATCTCTCATCTTTTTCTCACTCTCATTTTTTACTCTCTTGTTGTTGAGTCATTTTCCCTCTCTCACTTTCTCTTTTCTTTTCTCTCTTTATTGATCTTACACTATTTGTTTTGGGGATAATGGAAGGAGAGTTATTGGCTCCCCTCGAAGTACAAAAGAATAACAGTTTAAGAACCCGTCATGTGTTACCCGATGATTAAATTGTCACAGTCTGCCCAACAAGAGAGGACATGCTTTCATGTGAACAACATCACAGATTATTTCATCTCTATATTTGCCAATAAAAAATAGGAATGTGACTTGTTTTGTTACCTTCAACTCTCCACATTTGTTAAGCCATTGTAGCTTATAGGGTTGTCGAACTTGAAGGTCGAAAGACTCAACTTCTCCACTAATTTAGCACTTGCTACATTACTGCAACTCCTCCATCTATGATTACTGATCGCGCCCCGGATACACACCCGGGACAAGCGACTCGTAGTCTTACCGCAAGTGCACGGTGTAGCGGCGAGCGAGTATCGAACTCAGGGAGGACTAATGACCGTGGCTACTTCCGATCACCTAGCTATCAAAATGGTAGAGAATAATTTGGGGTAAAATAGTCACAATCGTTCAAATGTCGATAGAAATATCAATAAAATAAAGCGCCTAGGGATAGGGAATCCCCGCTACGGACCGTATCTCATCGTTGTGATTCATAGGTTTCATCATTGCTAGACTTGAATTTTAGGCGAACTAGTCGCAACTAAATGTAGAACCAAGCTCACGCTCTCGCGCTATTACCGGTCTATAGCAAACCTAGGGTAAGGCCCAATCTCTTGCAAAACCCTAACCTAGGCCGCTAGCATGAAGAACGACATCATCGTTCAATCGTATCTCGAGCCCACTCTCGTGCAAACTCGAGCTACGACCTAGGTTGAGATAGTTCCTACCCGTCCAATCTCTTGCAAACGGATATTGGTATAGAAACACGATTAAAAATCCTAGTTTTGGTCCAATCTCTTGCAAACCAATTCTAGAGAAGTCCAATCGTAAATCTAAATCGAATTTCTAGTGCTTCCTATCAATTGGGACCCAATCTTTTGCAAATCCCAATCGATATGAATCCCTAGCTATCCGTAATTAATCAATCCTAATCTAACCCTAATCAATTCTAGCAAGAATTTCACCAATTCATCACAATTTAGAAATAGGGTCTATAGGGTTCATCCCTACGCCCTATGACGATGGCACTACTCACTAATCATCATGCAATACTTAGGAAAATCAATAATAAAATCAACACAATTCATTGCAATAGAGAAATTGTTAATAAAAATAGGGTTTTTGATAAGAGAATAGACAAACCAATGAGAATCCAATAGCATCCAACAAAAGTAGCCTTTTAATCTCCAAATGAAAAGCTAAATCAAATGATCAAAAAAACTCTCAAAAAGGCTGCCAAAAAGCTCTAAAAAAGTCCTCCTAACTAGGGCAAAAACTGGGTTTAAATACCCTTCAAAATCACCCAGAAAATCGTAACCAAAATGCCCCTGCGCAGCCCAGAAATCGCAACTTACGCAGCAGGCGGAACGGCTCACTCGGCCGAGTGACAAACCCAGTAGATTTCCAGTAAGTCGGGGGTTTTCGGGGGATTGTCTTCGGAGGTGACTCGGCCGAGTGGCTTTACTCACTCGGCCGAGGGGCATTCCATGCTCGGTCGAGTCGGAACTCTCTAGTCGACTGTATATTTCCAGTAAGTCGGCCTCTTTTGGATGGACTTTCCCGTGCCACTCGGGCGAGGGGATCTCCATACTCGGTCGAGTGGTCTATCGTCACTCGGCCGAGGGCACGCTGATATTCTTCTGTTGTGCGTGTCCGGTCTGGTCGACCGAGCGAGCTTCCCTGCTCGGCCGTGTGAGTGCTTCACTCGACCGAGTGACATGCTGTAGATGCCCAATCTTCTTCGTTTCTCCTCCTCGTCGCTCCTACGAAGTTCCTTCTTCTTCCACTCGTCTTCCATCGCTGAATGGCCCTCAAAAGAGCTGTGGGTGACACTCTAGAGTAGGTGCAAATCCTCTTGATCTCAAAATCACTCCAAATCACTCCATATCTCCTGAAATACGACAAAAACAAGAAATAGTGAAAAGCATCGCAATATTGTCGAATAATCATGGAAAACGCGATATGAGTGATCAAAGTGGCATGCAAACATGCAGAAAAAGGGTGTAAAACATGGAGTGATCAAAATCCCCCAAGCTTACCTCTTACTCGTCCTCGAGGAGGTTGAGTAAAAAAGCAAACCCGACTGGTAAAACCATGGAAAAGAAGGAAAAAGAAAAAAAGAAAAAAAATAGAATAGAAAGCGAAGAAGGAGGTGCTAGATCATTTTTCTCAGGACGTGGGTTTTGCTACTCATATAGCATACATCGAATATAGAACACATGCCAAAGACTTTTATCCCGATATCATAGTATAATGATGCATTCGAAATAGAAAACCCAAGAATATCAAAACAGCATGAAATATGGAATCATTCTAGGATTAACATCGTCTGAAGCATCTAAAGCGGTATACATAATCATAGATCACACACTTTTCAATTGAATGCTTTCTATAAGGAGTATAAGAGATATCACACAGTATGGAGTAGTAAGAATAGAAAAGTATGGTTTTCATGAAATGCATGCTAAGCGTCGATTTCTGGATTTCGTAAAACTTTAGCAATCTCGCCGAATATAGAAGATTACTTAGCCTAGGTTGTCATGCACTGTCAAGTAGTCACTCTCTCACACATCATTGGTTCCTCTCCCCCAGATTATCCATAAGGGTGGTGGCGTAAACAAATCAGTATGTACATTCCCTATTTCTTTTAAATCTCCAAAAAAAAAATAAATAAATAAATAAACGAAAGAGTGAAGAAAGAGAGAAAGAGTGTGAGATGTGATCATTTAAAAGTTTCTTTTCTCTTTTCAATTCTTTTTCTCATTTTTTTTCTTTCTCTTTTTTTTGAATAAACATATATACATAAGCGATCCCAAATCAAAAGAGAGAAGGATATACATGTATATATTTTTTTATTTTGGAAAATTGGAGCATGGAAATTAATAGCGGGGAAATGCCAATAATAGACTTGCTAAAGGGAGATTCACCAATGAATTTTAAGTAGAGAAATAATGCTTAAGATATGTGGAGAAAGAAATAAATCTATCACTCGGTTCACTCTATAGGACGTTCACGACAACTTTCAGCAGATCAATGTAATCTACCCAGTTTAATCTCAAAAAGTAAACTAGTCCAGATATGTCATCCTAGCAGACATTCAATCAACCTGAAAGTGAAGCGTACAATTCATGCAATAAGAAGTGATATGAGAAAGGAAAGCAGTACTCCAGATATAAGCAATCAATGCGTGAAGCTTGGTGTGTTTTCTACGAAAAGCATACATACGAATCATCAGACATCAGCTAATAACAGAATTTCATCCATATTCATACAGAAAAAGAGTGGGTTACTATTTCAAATGCAAAGCAGGACATATCATATGATATCTGAAACAAAAGCTATGACATGACAAAATAGCATGCATACAGAGATAAGCTAACACCACGTCATTATCATCACAGAAAAGTCATCTCTAGCAAAAGATGAAAGAAATAAAGTTAAAAGAAAATAGAAACTACTAGGTACAATGCAGCACACAAAGAAAATAAGAAAACGTGATGCATGGTAAAAAACGAAAAAGTGGTGAAAATAAGTGCAAAAGCGGAAAAAGTGTGAGAAAACAAAAATAAAGGGCGGCAAAAAGTAAAAAGTGTGAGAAATCACTCCCCCAAGCTAAAGTGCACAATGTCCTTAATGTGCGAAGTGTAGCACACCGAGAGACGTGAAATGGGTGGAGTGGGTGAGGATGCATGCATGATGAAAAAGAAAGAAAAAGAAAAAGAAAATATGATGTGAATGTAAATGATGCATGCAGAGATCAGAATGATGCAGATAAAAGTGTCCCCAAAAAGACTCTCCCTCACTCCCAAAAAGAGATAAAAAGATATGACCAAATAGGTACCAAAATAGTATGTGGATGAGGGGGGCAAAAATCACCAGGCCCAAAAACAAACGGGCAGCAAAACGACAGAAATACCGGAGGCATCAAGTGTGTGCCTAAGCTGGTGGGGGTGGGGGTGGTGGGTGAGGTAGCTGCTTGGAGGGTGGTGGTGGTGGAGGAGGTAGCTGCTGGGTGGGTGGTGGTGGTGGTGGTGGAGGTAGACGCGCCAGAATCTGATTCAGGCAAGCCTGAATACTGGGGAGAATGGTGACGCGAGTCTGCACGGCGCTGACCGTGGCGGAGAGAGCCCTAAAGTCCCCTCTAAGTCCACTAACAGCCCCCTCAAGAGCACGAATGCTCTGAACTAGAATGTCTGGGGGAGGTGGAGCAGAGGGACGCACAGGTCTAACCGGTGAAGTGCGGGGCTGTCTCTGGCAGGCGGTGTAGTGAATGGGTGCAGCAAGGAAGGGTGGGAGTGGTGCTGTGCTCGCTACGTGATGCCCAGCCTCGGTGTGAGGCTGGGACGTAGGCTGTGTCGAATCGGAAGCAGCAGCAGTAGAAGAGGAAGTGGAAGTGAAAATAGGCGATGAGGCGACGAGAGAGGTCAGTGACGCAGACGTGGGGACAGATGTCACGATGCTCTCGGTAAAGACAAGGGCGGTGGAGACCGGAAGTTCGACGACTGGGGAGGCTGTGAAGGGCATAAAAGATGACTCCCCATGTGTCGAGAACAGCAATCGGGAGAGGGTCTCCACAGCAGTGGTAAAGGAAGACTCGCCGCTCTCAAGAATGGTGGGTGGACGCTCGGGGCTCAGTGTGGTAATGGGCTCGATGGAAATAGGCGCAGTGGTGGTGGTGGTGGATGACTCAGCTAAAGTGCTCTTGACACTAACAGACGTGTGGACAGATGTGTCGGGAGGTGCAGACAGTGCAGGTGCAGGCTGAGGGATCACAGGGTCGACAGGTGGTTTAGGGGGTGCCTGCTCAGCATCCTCGGGCTCAAGCACGTAGGCGGCGGGGATAAGGAGATCCATCGCTGGAATCCAGTCCCTGTGAGCCAGTCCAATATGTGTCCAAGCGGGGCTCGGGAGAACCATGTAATCAGCGCTGAAGGGACCGTGCAACCACACCCAGTGCTGACGACCGTAGGGACGAAGCATCTTCATCCGGGCCATAACATCTATAGAAAGTGTAGTGGGGCCCGGAGGTCGATGCAAGTCGTCAGGTAGGTCCACGCCGGTCATAAGGGCCAAAAGGGTGATCAGACCGCCGCAATAGATAGGTGAGCGAGCGCTCACCAAAACAATGATGCGGTCCAAATATCAGCTGGTAATGTCGATCTCGACGGCGGGGACCATGACGTTGCTACCCCTATCTAGAATCCTAGGGTGAGTCATCGCATAGAGCATGTAGAGCTCTGGCATAGACATGGTCCCGGGCTCGTACCTCGCGAGAAAAGTAGTCACCATAAGGCGCTGTGCAATGCAGAGGCAGGGGTGGAGGATATCAGAGGCCTTGGCCCTACTAGGGTCAAAGGCGAGTGGGGATCCTGTGATCCGGGTCCAGAAGGCGTGTGTGTCGAACGACGGGGGTGGGATGTGCGTGGGAGCATAAGCGCGGTCTGGGTCCGGGACGGCGGGCCACTGGAAAAATGCTCTAAGCATGTCGAGAGTGATCTCACACTCTCGATCCATCAGACAGAAGAAGCATCCTCCAGTGGTCCGGGCTATGGAGATAAGGACCTCTAGTGTCGGACGGATGTAAGTATCCACCGACACTGACAGAAAGTCGCGCCATACCACGTTGTCGTACAACGTGAGAAGCCTCTCAAGTAACCCTAGGCGGTCTAGGTCAGCTAGGTGTGCAAACCTAGAGGGTACAATCGAGCGCTGGGTGATACGCTCAAATCTGACGCGCTGTGCGTCATCTCTGAACGTGATCCCCAGCGGCCCGACGGCGGGAGCGGGCGGTGCCTGTGTAGGGATGGGATCGGTGGGAAGAGTCTGTGTAGGTGGGGGTGGACTAGGTGGAGGGGACTCCTCCCTAGCAGAAGAGAGACCAAGATCATCGGTCCTCTTTCGCTTGGCAGCGGCTCCCCGTGTACGTGGCCTAGTGCACGGCGGCATATGTGCCGCGAGACGTGCTCACCCAAATAAGTAATGCGCCGTGAAAAATAATGAAACGAGTATACCTGAACACGCCGTGAGAGCAATCGGCAGTGCGTGCGAAGAGATGCCTCCTCCATGAAGCTCCGTACACGTCCTAAAACTCCCCAAAGCTCCCCCAAGCTAGCATGAAACGCAAACGATAAAATCAGTAAATATAATCAATACGTATGGGGGAGATAAGGGATAATAGATAGATATGGAAATTAATTTGAATTTGGGGCACAACGGGCATACAAATAAAGAGAAATGAGGAGAAATGGGGATTTCAGGGTGAAAAAGGGGTGATCGGCGGCTAGGGAGGCCGGCGCCGGCGGTGGGCGGCTGCAAGGCAGCGGCGGCGATCGTCATCGGTGGTGAGTCGGCGGCGTCGGTGTCGATTCGGGCGAGGGAGGATCGATCGCAGCGGGCGAGGGGAGATGAAGCGGCAGCGGCTCAGGCGTGGTTTGGGGATTTTGCGTTTCGAAAACCGCGCCGCTGTCGCCGCTGCTTATATAAGATTGTTACGACTCGGCCGAGTGACAACGCCACTCGGCCGAGTGGCGTAAACTAAAAAAAATTGAAAATATCCTCGCCACTTACGACTCGGCCGAGTGGCTTTGCTTTACTCGGCCGAATGGAAAAACGCCACTCGGCCGAGTGGCTTTGCCACTCAGCAATTTTATAGAACTGGGAGGGTATCTGTTTCACTCGGGCAAGTGACAAGTCACTCGCCCGAGTGGCAATTAAGACTAAAACTTACAGAAAGTGACATAGAGTTGGTCTGCAGAAACTTCCCTGATTGGTGCTCCACTCGGCCGAGTGGAGTCTTCGCTCGAGCGAGTGGTAGATGCTACTCGGCCGAGTGACGTGTTGTTTTCTGCAACGGCTCTCCGTTTTCACTCCAGTCTCTATTTTTCTTCATCCAGTCAGTTTCTTCCTCATCCTAAGGCCTGAGCGCGTTTCTGGAGTACTCTCCCTTGCCTCAATCATCCTCCATATGAGTAATCTCTCTTTCTCCATCTCCTATCATGAAAATTAGGACCCGTTGTCACGATTTTCATAGACACTAGACTCTAAACACTAATAAAAATCTAAACCAAAAATAAAAATCAAATAAAAACAATGCAAAAACCATCGAGTTACCTCCCGACAAGCGCTCGTTTATGGTCATGAGCTCGACCCCTTTAGATATTCGTTTATCTCGTGATGTTGGGCGCATACGAGATACGCCCGTCAAATTTACCGGGAAGGCCACTTGGATTTGGGTCGTGATGATCATTGGTCTTCCTCGGTGCCCCCTCATCATGAGTAATGTTGGGGGATAAGTCCCCCAAGCTAGAGCTCGTTCCTATCTTCTTCTTGGCCGGTGACACTGATCTTCTATTCGGTGGAACTTTCTTTGGATTCTTGGCTGTTGAGAGCTTGCAAAGCTCCAGTATTCTTCCGACATCAACGTCACCTTCATCATCGACCGTGGAGCTATCTGGAGGGTCCTCCAACTTCTCTTCTTCACTACTAGGTTGGCCTTCCTCAAAGCCATCGTCATGGAGAGCGAGTATGGAATGGCCTCGTCAATCACCTCGTCAAGGAGGTATGAAAGATCATGGGGGTGTCCCTTGAGTAGATATACGCGATTCACTTCACCGGAGGGGACTCCTTCGGAATAATGCTTGAGCTGTTGTCCATTCACCTTGAATGTGGCTCCGTCTTTTCCTTCCAATTCAAAAGCTCCCCCCGGTTGTAGGTGCTTAATGGTGAATGGTCCGGACCATCGCGATCTCAACTTTTCGGGAAAGAGTCGGAGCTGGGAATTGAATAGTAGGACTTTGTCTCCGACCTTGAAGTCTGAAACGGTGATGCGTGCGTCATGGAGGATTCTAGTCCTTTCCTTGTAAATTCTTGAGCTCTCATAAGCATCACGTCTCATCTCATCAAGCTCATTAATGTCTAAGAGTCGCCTTACCGTCGCACTCTTATAGTCATAATTGAATGTCTTAATAGCCCAATATGCGCGGTGCTCCAACTCTACCGACAAGTGACAGGCTTTTCCATAAACAAGTCGGTACGGTGTGGTGCCAATGTGAGTGTGAAAGGCTGTACGATAAGCCCATAGGGCATCGTTCAATTTCATTGACCAATCCTTTCTAGATCTATCGACGGTCTTTTCTAGAATTTGCTTGATTTCTCGGTTCGACACCTCCACTTGGCCACTTGTCTGAGGGTGGTATGCCATGCCAACTCTATGATTCACCCCATATCTTTTCAACATGGCTTCAAATTTGTTTTCTATAAAGTGGCTTCCCCCATCGCTTATCAAAGTACGAGGCACTCCAAAGCGTGAGAAGATGATTTTCTTGAAAAACTTGGACACCACCCTCGCATCATTAGTAGGGGTCGCAATGGCTTCCACCCATTTAGCGACATAATCCACGGCTAATAAGATGTACTTGTTTCCCTTGCTTGCCGGAAAAGGTCCCATGAAGTCCACTCCCCAATAATCAAATAGCTCAATTTCTATAATGGGCCTCATCGGCATCTTGTTTCGCCTTGATATGTTCCCGGTCCGTTGGCATCTATCACATCCCTTGACGAAGTCATGCGTATCCTTGAACATAGTCAGCCAAAAGAATCCGCATTGTAATATCTTAGCGGTGGTCTTAGATGAGGCGTGATGTCCACCGCATGGCATACTATGGCAATGCAAGATGATTGACGTGGCCTCCTCATTTGGAACACATCTCCGAATAACACCATCCTTGTAAATCTTGAAGAGATACGGATCTTCCCAAAAATAGCTTCGGACTTCGTGCATAAATCTCCTCTTTTGTTGCGTGGGCATTCTGCATGGTTTTATCCCACAAGCCAAATAATTAACGAGATCCGCATACCAAGGCACCTCTCTGGGTCTTACGACGAATAGCCTCTCGTCGACAAAGGTGTCATCGATTGGCAAGCTCTCATCCTCCTTGTCGCGAACAAGTCTAGATAAGTGGTCCGCCACAACGTTGTCTGTTCCCTTCTTGTCTCTAATCTCCAAGTCAAATTCTTGCAACAAAAGTATCCATCTTATCAATCTTGGTTTTGCCTCTTTTTTGCTTAGAAGATACTTCAATGCCGCATGGTCGGTGTGGACAATAACCTTGGATCCAAGGAGGTAGGAACGAAACTTCTCGATGGAGTAGACAACCGCTAAAAGCTCTTTCTCGGTGGTAGAATAATTTGTCTGTGCATCGTCCAATGTCTTGCTAGCAGAGAATATATCATGAAGCTTTTTGTCTTTCCTTTGTCCTAGCACCGCTCCAATGGCTTGGTCACTTGCATCACACATAAGCTCGAAGGGAAGGCTCCAATCCGGCGGTTGTATGATGGGGGCGGAAATGAGCGCTTCATTCAACGTATTAAATGCTTGCAAGCACTCTCCTGAAAAGACAAAGGGGGCATCTTTAGAAAGTAAGGAAGTAAGGGGTCGGGCAATTAGGGCAAAGTCCTTGATAAAGCGGCGGTAAAACCCCGCATGACCAAGGAAGCCTCTGATGCCCTTTACATTAATAGGAGGAGGGAGTTTTTCGATTACCTCAACTTTCGCCTTATCAACCTCAATTCCTCTAGAAGAAACAAGGTGCCCAAGAACTATCCATTCGGTGACCAAAAAATGACATTTCTCCCAATTAAGAGTGAGATTATTTTGTTGGCATCTTTTAAGAACTTTAGTGAGGATAGCCAAATAAGAATCAAACTCACTTCCATAAACAGAAAAATCATCCATGAAGACTTCCATAATATTTTCAATGTAATCAGAAAAGATGGATGTCATACACCTTTGAAAGGTGGCGGGAGCATAACAAAGACCAACGGGCATTCTACGGTAGGCATATGTGCCATAAGGACATGTGAAGGTGGTCTTTTCTTGGTCGTCTTCATGCAAGGGGATTTGAAAGAATCCCGAATAGCCATCCAAATAACAGAAGTATTTATGTTTAGCAAGATGCTTAAGCATTTGATCAATGAAGGGCAATGGGTAATGGTCTTTCCGGGTGGCTTTGTTTAATTTCCTATAATCAATACACATCCGCCATCCCGTGACGGTACGCGTAGAAATGGGTTCTCCCTTTTTGTTTTTTATAACGGTCATCCCTCCCTTTTTAGGGACGACATGAACGGGGCTAACCCACCGGCTGTCAGAGATAGGATAGATAATACCGGCTTCAAGTAATTTAAGAATCTCTTTCTTAACCACCTCCTTCATGTTAGGGTTCAACCGCCTTTGAGGCTCTATGGAGGTGGCTTCAGTGTTTTCCAAGTGGATTCTATGCGTGCAAAGCCTAGGGCTTATTCCCTTAAGATCGAAGATGGTGTAGCCAAGCACATCCTTGTGACTCCTAAGGACATCTAAGAGTCTTTCTAGTTGATCATGGTTGAGGTGGGCATTAACAATAACCGTATAGGTCAATTTGTTACCCAAGAAAGCGTACCTTAGATTTGGTGGTAATTGTTTAAGCTCTACCTCAGGTGGCGCTGTTCCCTCTACTTCCTCTCCTTGTGAAAGCTTGACCTCTTTCACAACATCTGGGTTTAGTTCCTGCTCTTTGAGTGGGCTTTCCCACGCTAACTCGGACTCACTTCTCGGTGAGGACGGTGCATCGGAATAGACGCTGCACAACTCTACGCAGGCATCGATGGGATCACTATTGTGCTCCAGTCCAAGCCTGAGATCAAGAGATGCGTCAGTGGGTTCATAAATAAAAGAGTAAGGGTCGTAGAGTGTACTTCCCTGAATCTCGGCATGATCAGTGGACTTCTTGGAAGTGTTGTACTCTTCGATGCATGCTCCACCGTTTTCAAAATATAACTTGTCGTCTCTCACATCAACTCTGATGTTGCCCTCGATAGTCCCTTCCGGGGAGATTTGATCCATCACAAAAATAGCAAATTGGTGCTCAATAGGATCCTCGACATCAATGGCGAACGCCCCTGTGGCATGAACCTCATCAACAAGTTCTTTAAGAAGGTTCGCGAAGGAATAATCGTCCCCCGGGCTAGACTCAGTCATCAACATTGTGTCCCCCATGTTCCTATTAAGATCTCATGGAGAATTCTGGGAGAGAAAGTAAATTGGGCAGCAAACAGAGTCAAAAAGGAAAAATAAAGAAAGAAAGAAAGATAGATGGTAAGAGATAATCGGGTGATCAAAATCGAACATCGCCAAACAAACCTCTCCGGCAACGGCGCCAAAAACTTGATCGAGCCCCGGATACGCACCCGGGACAAGCGACTTGAAGTCTTACCGCAAGCGCACGGTGTAGCGACGAGCAGGTATCGAACTCAGGGAGGACTAATGACCGTGTCTCCTTCCGATCACCTAGCTATCAAAATGGTCAAGAATAATTTGGGGTAAAATAGTCACAATCGTTCAAATGTCGATAGAAATATCAATAAAATAAAGCGCCTAGGGATAGGGAATCCCTGCTATGGACCGTATCTCATCGTTGTGATTCTTAGGTTTCATCATTGCTAGACTTGAATTTTAGGTGAACTAGTCGCAACTAAATGTAGAACCAAGCTCACGCTCTCGCGCTATTGCCGGTCTATAGCAAACCTATGTAGGGCCCAATCTCTTGCAAACCCTAACCTAGGCCGCTAGCGTGAAGAACGACATCATCGTTCAATCGTATCTCGAGCCCACTCTCGTGCAAACTCGAGCTACGACCTAGGTTGAGATAGTTTCTACCCGTACAATCTCTTGCAAACGGATATTGGTATAGAAACACGATTAAAAATCCTAGCTTTGGTCCAATCTCTTGCAAACCAATTCTAGAGAAGTCCAATCGTAAATCTAAATCGAATTTCTAGGGCTTCCTATCAATTGGGACCCAATCTCTTGCAAATCCCAATCGATATGAATCCCTAGCTATCCGTAATTAATCAATTCCAACCTAACCCTAATCAATTCTAGCAAGAATTTCACCAATTCATCACAATTTAGAAATAGGGTCTATAGGGTTCATCCCTACGCCCTATGACGATGGCACTACTCACTAATCATCATGCAATACTTAGAAAAATCAATAATAAAATCAACACAATTCATTGCAGTAGAGAAATTGTTAATAAAAATAGGGTTTTTGATAAGAGAATAGACAAACCAATGAGAATCCAATAGCATCAAACAAAAGTAGCCTTTTAATCTCCAAAAGAAAAGCTAAATCTAATGATCTAAAAAACTCTCAAAAGGCTGCCAAAAAGATCTAAAAAAGTCATCCTAACTAGGGCAAAAACTGGGTTTAAATACCCTTCAAAATCGCCCAGAAAATCGTGACCAAAATGCCCCTGCGCAGCCCAGAAATCGCAACTTACGCAGCAGGCTGAACGGCTCACTCGGCCGAGTGACAAATGTCACTCGGCCGAGTGACAAACCCTGTAGATTTCCAGTAAGTCGGAGATTTTTGGGGGTCTGTCTTTGGAGGTGGCTCGATCGAGTGGCTTTACTCACTTGGCCGAGGGGCATTCCATGCTCGGCCGAGTCGGAACTCTCAGGTCGACTGTAGATTTCCAGTAAGTCGGCCTCTTTTTGGATGGACTTTTCCGTGCCACTAGGGCGAGGGGATCTCCATACTTGGCCGAGTGGTCTATCGTCACTCAACCGAGGGCACGCTGATATTCTTCTGTTGTGCGTGTCTAGTCTGGTCGGCCGAGCGAGCTTCTCTGCTCGGCCGAGTGAGTGCTTCACTCGGCCGAGTGACATGCTGTAGATGTCCAATCTTCTTCGTTTCTCCTCCTCGTCGCTCCTACGAAGTTCCTTCTTCTTCCACTCGTCTTCCATCGCTGAATGGCCCTCAAAAGAGCTGTGGGTGACACTCCGGAGTGGGTGCAAATCCTCTTGATCTCAAAATCACTCCAAATCGCTCCATATCTCCTGAAATATGACAAAAACACTAAATAGTGAAAAGCATCGCAATATTATCGAATAATCGTGGAAAACGCGATATGAGCGATCAAAGTGGCATGTAAACATGCAGAAAAAGGGTGTAAAACATGGAGTGATCAATTACATTGCATACTTTCCATTGGACTAGGCAACGTGTGTGGAACAAGTTCTCTCTTTGGTTGTTATCTTCCTCCTTCATTTGAATGCTAAGTGTTCTTCTAGTCACAAGAAATTCTCCTTCGGCAGCAATTTCTCCGTCATCATCTTCAAGCAGCACCTTATCTTCTTCATCAGATTCTTCTTCTTCAATCTTCCAGTCACCATGGTTATTGATGATAATGGTGCACTTGTTAGGGCACTTGCTGGAAATATGTCCTCTCCATTGCATTTGAAGCATCTTATGTCACGGCTTCTAGAAGTATTTGCTTTAGTTTGCTTCTTCTTTGGAATATCAACCATCTTCTTAACTTTCATCGAAGTATTCTCCTTCGAACTAGATGGAGTATCTCTCTTTGAACTGGTCTTCCCAGGGATAAAAGAATTATAGCCATTCCTTGCAGCATTTCCCCGCTTCAGTTGTTGTTCTACATTGATGGCTTGGTGGACCATCTCCTAAAGCTCTACATAGTGATGCATCTCCACAGCATCAGCAATATTAGCATTAAGGCCTTGCAAGAAACGCGACATTGTTGCTTCTCTGTCCTCCATCATATTTGCTCAAATCATGGCAATCTCTATCTCTTTGTGATACTCATCTACACTCTTAGAGCCTTAATTGAGTCGTTGTAGTTGGTGATGAAGTTCCCTATGGTAATAAAATGGAATAAACCTCCTCTCATGGTTGATTTCATTTTCTTCCAAGTACTAATGGGACGTTATCCACAACGTTCTGTTTCCTTTTGCACCCGATCCCAACAAACAAAAGCATAATCAATAAACTCAAGAGCTGCAAGTTTCACCTTGTTACCTTCAGAGTAGTCAAGTCATGAGAAAATTTGCTCAACACGCATTTTCCACTCCAAATACGCATCGAGATCATTTTTGCCTTGAAAAGAAGGTACTTTGATTTTAATTCCACCAATGTTGTCTCCTCGATTTCTATGTCTCCTTTGTTCATCACGATGAAATCTCCTTCTTCTTGGCTGGTGATCTTTAAATTCATCCCTATCAATTTGGCTCTCTGTATCTCCATGAGGTTGTTCTTGATTGTTTGGAGGATTTTGTTGTGTAGAAGCTTGATTCTCCATTTGATCTAATCATTCATGGATTCGCTCTAGCTTTCTGTCAAACAATCTCTCAAGATGGCTCACCATGCTTGCATTTGAAAAGATTTTCCTTCCTGTTGTGTAGTATCTTCTAGATTTCCTACCATTTTAGTGAAAGAGAAAAAAATATACACTCATGATAATCTCACCAACTTACAATTCCCTCAGAATTTGTTCTTAGCTCGTATGCAACCCAAATCCTTGTTGAGTGATCCAATGACGCCAATTACTCACGTCAACCAAGTGTGTAGTGGTGGTTGGTAAAATTGTGAATAATGGAAGAGTTTAGGCCTGAAGTAGGATTTGGTCTAGCGTAGGAGTTCAATGAAAAGAAGGAAATTTCGTAGTAGTGCAAGACAAAAATGCAACAATAAGAGATATTAATTTGTAAGATAACAGAATGTAAGAAATAAATAGAGGGACCACTGTTTTTTTTGTTTTTTGCCAAGCTTTACTTTATTTCTTTTGTTTATTCGGATTTTTTCTTTTTTCTTTTGTTTTTTCTTTTTTTGCGTGCTTTACTTGTATAAAAACAACAGTAAACAAATTTAACTTTTGAATGATATAAGAACATTAGCTCTCTAAAACAGGAAAATGAAACAAAAGTCTTGCACACTAAAGATAAAAAATCAAGGTGATAAGGAATTATTTTGAGGTTTTGGAGGAGTTTATTTTTTTGCAGCAATATAGGAAATGAAAAAATTTGATACAGAAATTTTTTTTGATACATCAGAATTTAAGAACATAAAGCAATGAAATGATTGAAAGAAACCTACCGTGTCAACCTGGAGCTCTGATACTAAATGATGTGAAACCAGAGGGGTGGCCCGATCTTCACGGTATAGGTTATTCAGGGAACTCAAAATAAACTTAAAAAGAAGGATATGAGCACACACGCCAGCCTTACAGAAAGAAAAAGGAGAGTGATAAGCTCTAAATAATGATGGTTCACTGACCTGACAAATGCAAATAGCCAACCAACGTTATAGGAACGCGACGTGCTACTTAGACCACTTACTCAACCAGAACACAAGTTTAACCAATCCACAGCAACACACTTGGGTTGAAGCACGAATTAGGGGCTTTAGCGATTTTAGATCACAAATCTTAAAGGAAGATTGACAAGGCAAGGTTTCACAAGAGCTAAAGAAGATATAAAAACTCTCACAATTTGAGAAGAACACTCAAGTCTGAATTGATAATCTGATTGATTAATAATTGTTACAAATGATTACATGCTCTATTTATAGGTAGAGCTTGGAAGCTTAAAAGACTCTCTAATTAGGGACTACCAATGGCGTTTGGTAGCCCATTAGTCATCATAATGACCTGGAATAAGTAAAAGACATAATTTGACCTAGGGAAGACCAAAAGACAAACTGAAATTATCAGCCTAATGCCATGCACGAAAATTACATTTAAAATTCATACGTTTGTTCATCTTGGCTCTAGTTCTCCCCAATGAATTCAGATTTAATGGTGGTTGTTGCACTTGACTCTTTAGCTTCCAACATGAATTCAGATTTATTGGATGCAAATGACTCTTGATCTTCCCCCATGAATTCAGAATTATTGTAGCGCATGAATCTTGATCTTCCCCCATGAATGCATTCAGATTTATGGCCACATGATTCTTGATCTTCCCTCATGAATGCATTCATGATTACGGCCTTAATTTCTTGGGCTTTGGATTAGCAAGACTAAGGCCTCTTTGTGATCACAACTTTCTTGAGGTAGTAATGCTTCTACTTGGGCTATAATTGCATTTAGCATTCTTTTTAGCATTCCTCTTGATGTGAACCTCGCCAGGAACGACGAGACCCGATAACGAAGAGGAACCCAAGATCGTTCTTTAATCAAAATTTGGATGGAGACCTCGACCTGTTGCACGACAAAAGCAAGAACCTCGATATAGATGACCTCGACCCATTGCTTATTGCGAACAAGATCATCGTTTTAAGGAAGATGCCAGAAATGGTGGTGGAAATCCGTTTGATAAGTCGATGGTGAATGCCACGAAAAACTCCGATAAGTTCGAATAGATCTTCAAAGAACCAAAGAGAAATTCTCTCAGAATTTTAACCATAAAATCAACCCCATTTTCCATTGCTTAGATGCCTTTTAATTGGCTCAAAAGTACAAGGAAAGTCCCTAAAATTTAGGCTAAAATTATGGCTACAAATCAGCCCATTAATTGGCTGATCACTTGCCAACAAATAGGAAAGGAAAGTAATTATCTCGGCATGCAAGCCTTCCAAAAATAGAAAAGGAAAGTAATTTCTAGGCATGCAAGCCTTCCAAAAATATAAAAGGAAAGTAATTTCTATGCATGCGAGTCTTCCAAATGGAGTATTTGGCATTCAAAACCTTCCAAAAAGATTAATCCTCCACATGACAATTTACTTGCTGAATTTAAGCTATCCATAGTTGGATTCTTCTAGAACCTAAATCATATTGAGCCATCTTTGTTGAACACATGGCTCATGTTCAATGGGCCTCCATGAATTTGCTTGAGCCCAGATCTCGTGAATCAGCCCGTTGAGTACATCTTTAAACCTCTTTGCTCGCAAACGCGTAACAAATCCAATTGGCACTTCAACTGGATCCTTTGAAGTTGTTCTATAATTTGCATCATTCCCCTTCACTTGAAAAGGATTTGTCCTCAAATCATCACCTACATCAAAAGGACTCAAATCAATACCATTAAATGTCGCGCTTACATTGTACTCACCAGGTAGATCTAGCTTGTAAGCGTTGTCATTGATGTGTTCTAGCACTTGGAAAGGACCATCTCCCCTTGGAAGCAAATTTGAGCGTCTTTGTTCTGAAAATCTCTCCTTTCTCACATGCAACCATACCCAGTCTCCCGGTTCCAAGATCAGCTTATGTCGCCCCTTGTTGGCTTGTTTTGCATTTTGCTCCGTTCTTCATTCAATGTTAAGTCTTTCTTTCTCATGAATCTGTTTGACAAAGTCAGCCTTCTTTTTGCCATCTAAATTAGCACGCTCAGTCAAATGTAAAGGAGATAAATCCAATGGAGTTAAAGGATTAAATCCATATACAATTTCAAATGGTGAAAATTTAGTAGCAGAATGAACAGTCTATTGTAAGCAAACTCAACATGTGGTAAACAGTCTTCCCATGTTTTGATGTTCTTTTTAATGATTGCCCTTAACAAGGTAGACAAAGTCATATTCACTACTTTGGTTTGACCATCAGTTTGTGGGGGACAAGTAGTAGAAAACAACAGTTTAATACTTAACTTACACCACAAAGTCTTCTAAAAATAGCTCACGACCTTAGCATCTCGATCTGAAACAATTGTTCTTGGCATGCCACATAATCTCACAATCTCCCTAAAGAACAAATCAGTAATATGTGAGGCATCATCCGTTTTGTGACATGGAATAAAGTGTGCCATCTTAGAAAATCTATCCACAATCACAAAAATTGAGTCTCTTCCTCGTTTAGTCCTTAGCAATCCCAACACAAAATCCATTGAAATATCAATCCAAGGCTTACTAGGAATTGGTAAAGGGGTATACAAACCGTTGGGCTGAACTCTAGATTTAGCTTGCCTACATGTGACGCATCTCCCATAAAATTCTCTCAACATCTCTTAACATGTGTGGCCAATAGAAGTGTTCTTGCAAAATAGCTAAAGCCTTTCCAACTCCAAAATGTCACATAATCCCCCACCATGAGATTCATGCACTAACAACTCTCTCAATGAAAAATTAGGAACACATAGCGTATTATTCTCTTGAAACAGGAACCCTTCATGTCTAAAAAACTTACCATAAGAGGTTTTCTCACAAGCATGGTATTCCTCACAAAATTCATGGTCATCAACATATAAATTTTTAATGCACTCAAACCCAATCAATTTTGCATCAAGTGTAGAAAGTAATGCATACCTATGAGAAAGTGCATCATCGACCACATTCTCCTTACCTTTCTTATATCGGATGACGTATGGAAACATTTCGATGAACCCCACCAACGAGCGTGCCTTTAACCATAGGTAGTGCTGCCATGTCTCTAAAGCTCGAACCAATGCATACAGCTCCTTATCATACGTTGGATAGTTTAAAGATGCCATGCTTAGGTTTTCGCTGAAGTAAGCAATTGGTCGTCCTTCTTGCATAAGAACTACGCATATGCCAATTCCTGAAGCATCACATTCAATCTCAAACATTTTTGAAAAGTTAGGTAAAGACAATTAAGGAGCGTTGGTCAACTTCTCTTTGATTAGCTGAAATGCCTCTTCTTGTTCTTGTTCCCATCTAAATCCAACGTTCTTCTTGATCACTTCAGTAAGTGGTGCAGCTATGCTACTAAGGTCCTTCACGAACCGCTGGTAAAAACTAGCAAGTCCATGAAAACTACGAACATTACCTATACTTGTGGGACTTGTCCACTCTTATATTGCACGTATCTTCTCTTCATCAACCCGTATACCTTGTGCACCAACAACAAATCCTAGAAATACAAGCTTATTTGTGCAAAAAGTACACTTCTTCATGTTAGCAAATAACTTTTCTTTTCTAAGAACATTTAAAACAGATTTCAAATGTACTACATGATCATCCAAGTTTTTGCTATAAATGAGGATATCATCAAAGTAAACAACAACAAATCTGCCTATACATGCACGCAAAACATGATTCATAAGTCTCATAAAAGTGCTCGAAGCATTAGTTAAACCAAAAGACATAACTAACCATTCATATAAAACATATTTTGTTTTAAAAGCAGTTTTCCATTCTTTCATTCTAATTTGATGATAACCACTTTTTAAATCAATTTTAGAAAACACACAAGAACCATGCAGCTCATCAAACATATCATCTAGGCGAGGAATAGGATGACGATACTTTATCGTTATGCTGTTGATGGCTCGGCTATCAACGCACATTCTCCACATCCGATCCTTCTTAGGCACAAGTAAAACTGGAACAACGCATGCTTCCCCCACGTGCCCTTTCTCTAACAACTCGCTTACCTGCCGTTAAGTTCCTTTGTCTCCTCGGGATTGCTCCTATAGGCTAGTCTGTTTGGAATCGCCGCACCAGGAACCAAATCAATCTGATGTTCGATCACTCGGATTGGAGGTAATCCATGTGGTATTTCTTCAGGAAAAACATCCTCATATTCCTGTAAAAGATAAACAATAGAACTGGGCAAAACAAGGTCAAGTTGGTTAGTATTTAAAAATGCCTCTTTGTACAAAAGTACAATCATCGGGTGATTTGAAAACATTGCTCTCTTAACTTCACTCAATTTTGCAAAGAAATTCTTTTGTTTTCTCTCTAATTTTCTCTTAATGGCCGAATTTTGATTTTCTTTTTCTCTCTCATTTTTCCCGGCCTCTCTCTGATTTTCACTCCTTTTCTTTTGTTCACTCTCTTTCTTTTGATCACTCTCTTTTTGCAATCTCACTTGATGATCATAAACTTGCCATGGTGTCAATGGTACAAGAGTGATTGGTTATTGATTAAGTACAAAGGAGTATTTGTTCGTAAAGCCATCATGCTTCACACACCTATCAAACTGCCATGGACACCCTAGTAACAAGTGCCATGCTTGCATTGGTACTACATCGCACTCTACATCATCTTCATATTTACCAATCTGAAATGCAACTAACACCTGTTTGTTCACCCACCTTCACCACTTTCATTTAACCATTGCAACGTGTATGATCTAGGATGCTTTAATATGGGCAATACCAATTTATCCACCATTGTTGTACTTGCAACATTAGTATAGCTACTACCATCAATAATCATACTACATACCTTGTCTTTGATGTAGCACCTGGTGTGAAAGATGTTCTCTCATTGCACTTCTTCAACTCATTTTGCTTGCATGCTCAATGCTCTCCTTGCCACCAATGTCAAAGCATTAAGCACTAGATATTCCTCCTCGAGATCATCATGATTAGAATCATCATTGTCGGTGATAATTTCACCATTGTCTTGTAACACCATGACCTGCCTATTTGGGCATTGCTTGCCATATGTCCCCTGCCTTGGCATTTAAAACATTTAATGTCACGATTTCTAGAGGTTGAAGGGTCTGATTTACCTTGAGAAATGTGACAGATATTCTCAGACTTAGGCTCAGGTTTGGGCATTTGTGGCTTATCCATCTTCTTTGTATAACTCGGTTTCCAAGATGTAGGACTTGAGTTATGGGCTGTACTTGATCTACCCCTCCTCTTGAGTTGTTTCTCCACTCTGATTGCCATGTGCACCATGTCTTCCCACTCCACATAATGCTGCATCTCTACCTTATCATGGATTTTTCGATTTAATCCATGTAAGAACCTAGCCATTGTATCCTCTCTATCTTCCTCTACATTAGCCCGGATCATAGCAAACTCCATCTCCTTGTATTAATCTTCTATGCTGTGACTTCCTTGCATAACACCTTGAAGCTTATTGTATATCTCTCGATAGTAGTAACTAGGAACAAACCGCTTTCTCATTAGTGCTTTCATCCCACCCATGTCTCTATTGGTCGTTCTCTATTTCTTCTCCTGTTTGTAACAAGCTGATCCCACTAAGTAGTAGCACAGTCAGAAAATTCAATCACAGCTAATCTTACCTTCTTTGCTTTAGAATAGTTGTGGCAGTCAAATATGAATTCCATCTTCTTCTCCCACTCAAGGTATGCTTCAGGATCAGTTTTACCTTGAAATGAAGGAATCTTCATCTTAATACCACCTAATTTGTTATCTTCCATATTCCTAGCTTCTCTAAACCGCCTTCCACATCTCCTGTGATTAACAACTGAATATTGATCTTCATCTTCATCAAAACCAGTCCCATGAGACTCTTCATCTTCACCCTTTACTACCCTCGACTGAACTATTTCCCTTCTATACATATTAGGAGCATTTTGTGGCTGCTCGCTAAGTTTATCCTCCATCTTATCTAGCCGTTCATGAACTTGCTCGAGCTCCAACTTCATCACATGCTTCATCTCACTCATTATGGCCTCCACTAGCAATTTTTGATCAGGCAAATCTATGGTAGCACTATTACGAGACATGTTTCCTGTAAAACAAAGTTAGAAAAAAAGGACCTCACAATTCTCTCCCTTACATGTTTATACTCAAGAATGTGAATCACTCTACGCTCGTGTTTTTCACTCAAAATTTGTGGCCTCTAACCCTCTATTGTTCTCACCATTCTTACTTCTCTCACTCTGTAACTTCTCTTTCAGTTCTTTTGGAACTAAAACAAACAATACACAGAATTTCCAATAACAATTCATCAAGAACTCATAAAGGAATTTCAGATCTGAAAGGAAGATTACAAGAAACACGAGTGACAACAATTTTGGAAGTCTAAAATTATCAAATTTTCCACACAAAAAGATCGGTCTTTGGAGGCAGAATTTCCACACACACATACACACAAAGATAGGTTTTAGGGTGATGTGATTTGTTGTGCTGATTATAACCAAAATGAATGATAACAAAAAAATTTTTTGTTAAATCCGATGTACCCTTTTTCGTTTGGTTTTTTTCTTTCTTCTTCTTTATTTTTCTTCTTCTTTTCTTCTTCTTCCTTTTTTGCTTTTTTGAAACCTTTTTTTGGATAACCAGCAACTTTATTTTTGATAGTAAAGGAACAATATTGCGAAACAAATAAGAACGAAAAAATGGATAAAGAAATTCGACTAAACAAGAATTTGTAAACCGAATTTAGAGACTAAAAGAATATGGAAAGTTTTTTAATTTAAAAGATAGGCAAATCTGATCTAGACTCAAAGCTCTGATACCAAATGATGTGAACCCTGCCAAGAATGACGAGACCCGACAACGAAGAGAGGAACCCAAGATCGTTCTATAATCAGAATTTGGATGGAGACCCTCGACCTATTGCACAACAAAAGCAAGAACCTTGGTATACGATGACCGTGACCTGTTGCTTATTGCAAACAAGAACCTCAGTTTAAGTAAGACGCCACAAACTGTGTTGGAAATCCGTTTGATAAGTCGATGGTGAACGCCACAGAAAACTCCAATAAGTTCGAATAGTTCTTCAAAGAACCCAAAGAGAAATTCTCTAAGAAATTTTACGGAAAAATCAACCATATTTTCCATTGCTTAGATACCTTTTAATATGCTCAAAATTACAAGGAAAGTTCCTAAAATTTAGGCTAAATTTATGGCTACAAATCAGCCCATTAATTGGTTGATCACTTGCCAACAAATAGGAAAGGAAAGTAATTATCTCGACATGCAAGCCTTCCAAAAATTATAAAAGGAAAGTAATTTCTAGGCATGCAAGCCTTCCAAAAATAGAAAAAGGAAAGTAATTTCTACGCGAAAAAGTAATTTCTACGCATGCAAGCCTTCCAAATAGAGTATTTGGCATTCAAAACCTTCCAAAAAGATTAATCCTCCACATGCCAATTTATTTGCTGAATTTAAGCTATCCATAGTTGGATTCTTCTAGAACTTGAATCATGCACATGGCTCATATTCAGTGGGCCTCCATGAATTTGCTCGAGACCAGATCTCTTGAATCAGCCCGTTGAGTAATCTTTGAACCTCTTTGCTCGCAACGTGTAACTGGTCCAATTGGCACTTGAACTAGATCCTTTGAAGTTGTTCTATGATTTGCATCACCTTTTGTTATTGGGCCTTCACTTAGAATGTGGTCTTCATTTTATAAGTTGATGGGTTGGGTCACATCAATAAGAGAAGACAAAATTAGGCTTAAAAATCATATCATTTAATAAAACGATCGCCATCTTCAACTGGAAAATAAGAGAAGACAAATTTAGCTATAAAAATCAAATCAATTAGAAAAAGATATATATCTTTCATAAAATGTAGAAAATAGCATCAAGCTCAGAAAATCAGATATAAAAATCTTATCATTTGAAGATGGCGATATCTCAGTTACGACGGACATTTTATTGAGGAAGATGGTGATTTCATGTTTCTGAATTTTGTCTTCTGTTATGTTTTAGTTGAAGATGGCGATTTCCCAGTTTTAACGGACATTTTTGGCCTAAGTTTGTCTTCTCTAATATCATTTAATAAAACGATACTTATCTTCCAGAATATGTGAAAAATAGTCCAAATTTCAGAAAAATCTACAAAAAATGTCTGTTGGAACCGGGGGATCGACATCTTCAACTGAAATATAAGAGAAGACAAAATAAGGAAAAAGTATCATTTAATAAAAAGATCGCAACAAAGATCATATCAATTAATATAAAGATCCTTATCTTCCAGAAAATATAGAAAATAACCCTGAGCTCAGAAAAATCCGTAAAAATGTTTATCGGAAAATCGTCATCTTCAACTTACAAATAAGAGAAGACAAAGTTTGGCTATAAAAATCATATCATTTAATCTAAAGATCCATATCTTACATAAAATGTAGAAAATAACCCAGAGCTAAGAAAATCCGTAAATTGTCTATTGGAACCCGGGAGATTGCCATCTTCATCTTTAAAGTAAGAGAAGACAAAATTAGGACAAAAAAATCATATCATTTAACAAAAAAGATTCATATCTTCCAGAAAAGGTAGAAAATAGCATCGAGGTTAAAAAATGTTCGTCCAAACTAAGAGATTGCCATGTTCAACTGAAAAATAAGAGAAGAAAACTTGTCTATAAAAATCATATCATTTAATTAAAAGATCCATATCTTCAATAAACTACAGAAAATAGCCCCGAGCTAAGGAAAAATCCACAAAAATGACTGTTGTAACTGAGAGATTGCCATCTTCAACTAATAATTATCATATCATTTAATATAAATATTCATATCTTTAACCCAAAAATACGCAAAATGTTCGTTGAAACCGGGAGATCGCCATCTTCAACTGAAAAATAAGAGAAGACAAAATTAGGCCCAAAATATCATATCATTTAACAAAATGATAAATATCTTCCAAATATGTGGAAAAATAGCCCGGAGGTCAGAAAAATCTGACAAAATGCCCGTTGGAACCGGGAGATCGCCATCTTCAACTGGAATATAAGAGAAGACAAAATTAGGCTTAAAATCATATCATTTAATAAAAGATTGCCATCTTCAACTAGAAAATAAGAGAAGACACATTTAGGCTATAAAAATTATATTAATTAATAAAAAATCCATATCTTTCATAAAATGTAAAAAATAGCACCAAGCTCAGAAAATGATATATAAAAATCTTATCAGTTGAAGATAGCGAAATCCCAGTTACAACAGACATTTTTGTATGTGAAAATGGCGATTTCCCGGTTCCGAATTTTGTCTTCTCTTATATTTCAGTTGAAATTGGCGATATCCCAGTTTCAACGGACATTTTTTGGCCTAATTTTGTGATCTCTGATGTCATTTAATAAAACGATCCATATCTTCCAGAAAATGTAAAAATAGCCCGGAGTTAAGAAAAATACGCAAAATGTCCGTTGGAATCGGGAGATCGCCATCCTCAACCGAAATTTAAGAGACAACAAAATAAGGTCAAAAAATCATATCATTTAAAAAAGATCATCATCATCAACTTGAAATTAAGAGAAGACAAACTAGGCAATAAAAATAATATCAATTAATATAAAGATCCTTATCTTCCAAAAAATATACAAAATAGCCCCGAGCTTAGAAAAATACGCAAAAATTTCCGTTGGAACTGGGAGATCATCGACTTCAACTGAAAAATAAGATAAGACAAAAATAGGCTATAATAATCATATCATTTAATATAAAGATTCATATCTTACCGTAAATGTAGAAATTCCTTAGAGCTCAGAAAAACTTAGGTTATAAAAATCTTATCATTAATAAAAAGATACATATCTTCCATAAAATTTAGAAAATAGCCTCAAGATCAGATAAATCCGCAAAATATTCCGTTGGAAATGGGATATCACCATCTTCCACTGAAAAATAAGAGAAGACAAACTTAGTCTGTTAAAATCGTATCATTTAATAAAATGAACCACATCTTCAATAAACTATAGAAAATATTTCCAAGCCCCAGAAAAATCTGCAAAAATGTCTGTTGGAACCAAGAGTTCGCCATCTTCAAATAAAAAAGAGAAGAAAAAATTAGGCCAAAAAATCATATCATTTAATAAAATATCCATAACTTCCTGAAAATGTAGAAAAATTGTTCTAAGCTCAGAAAAATCCGCAAAGTTGTCCGTTGCAACTGGGAGATCGCCATGTATAGCTGAAAAATACGATAAGACAAAATTAGTCTACAAAAATCATATCATTTAATAAAAAGATCTATATCTTCAATAAAATTTAAAAATAACCCTGAGCTCAGAAAAAATACGCAAAAATGTTCATCTGGAGATCGTTATCTTCAACTAAAAAAATAAGAGATGATGAAATTTGGCTTAAAATCATATCATTTACTTTAAAGATACATATCTTGTATAAAATATAGAAAATAGCCCAGAGCTAATAAAAATCCACAAAAATGTCTGTTGGAACCGGAGAATGCCATCAAACGTAAGAGGAGAAAAAATTAGGCCAAAAAACATATCATTTAATAAAAAGATACATATCTTTCAGAAAATGTAGAAAGTAGCCTCGAGGTCAGAAAAATCCGCAAAAATGTCCGACTGTACCGGGAGATCGCTATCTTCAACTTAAAAATAAGAGAATGCAAAAGTAGGCTATAAAAATCATATTATTTAATACAAAGATTCATATCTTACAGAAAATGTAGAAAATAGCA
>CM061135.1:102997785-103028336 GCA_030789695.1 Scilla litardierei | reverse complement strand
GGCAAGGCAAGAGACATACGACATGTTAACTAAGTAATATGGCATAAAGTAAATAGCCAAGGAAGAGAATCTTACCTGCGGTCCAATGTCGAACTACTACAAGAAAAGGGTTAGCACGAATAATAAAGCATGTGCTCATACCAAAATAATTTAAAAAAGGAAGGTATTAATGCCACAAGTGCAACTCAATATACGTCATCACAAGCATAGCAGATAAGAACAAGGGAAGTACAGTAAGCAGAAGAAGTAACATGCAAGACTTTTATTTTATTATTGAATTAATTGGAACCTGGGTAAACTGTGTGATACCAGGACCTAGACATCACCCCAAATTTGGGGTGAATATAGCACACGTCGCAATGGACACGGCCACTGTATGACACCAGGCCTCTCAGCTCTCCCGTCCCTAGCAGGAGTTAGGCTCTCCCACAATAACACAACCTCCGTATGTCCCCTCCACTCCCGGCAAAGGCGAGTGGGTATAAATAGCACATATCACATAATCATTTCTCCCAACTTCTCAGTCCAGGCCTCATATCCACAATTTACTCAAATCCCACCTAAAACCCGGGTTTTGCTAACTCACCCTCATTAGAGAGGACTGGGACATTTTAAAACCTCAACATTATATATAGCACTGAAGGGGACACGGTGCGGTTTCAGATTCCACACGCATATCAACATGGGTCACGCACAGAAGTGTCATGTCCTTTATCACCGCCATTTCAATTCATCATTCATAACATATGAAACCATGCTTTTCATGACCCCATAATTACTATTTCACAACATATTTCATGATTCATGTGTTTGCAAACTCATTTTTAATGTTTCTCACTTTCATATCGTTGTGGCATTTTCACAAGCACTTGGCAGGCAACACAACCATGACCATTGTAACATCAAAAAATTTCATAGATGTTTGCATAAATAAGCTATCTTTCAAGTAACAACAACAATCATGCATCATAGAGGGGAGTTTAGCAACATTACACAATCCATACCACCACTTATATGCTTCAGCTTGCAGGAAACATATAAACATTCATAAAACATGGCTGATATCACCAAATTATGGTCAGAATTGAAACAAAACTTCCCAAATGTAAGTTATAGGTATGTTTGTCCTGGATTCACAGATAAAATTTCATGTAAAAATATTAAGTAGGTGATTTATGGTGAATTATTTGGTGATGTCTGTCAAATCTGTTTTTAAGACAGATTTCAGAGCCTGTAAAGATTGTTGATTTTGGGCATGTTTTAGCCAGAATTTCATAATGCATACACTAGTATGAGGTTGGAAAAAAACTTGTTAACTTTCCAACGAGACCAAGAATATAAAATTTCATTGCATGTGCAGGTATTTAGGCCAATTTTGCTGAACTGTGTCAAGACTGAAGATCAAACAGACATGCTGTAAAGATGGAATTTTTGCTCCTAATTTCTGAATTGAACATATATCAAAATTTATATGTTTTTGGGGTAGAACTTCAAGATCTATCAGAATATAATTTTTTCGAAACTTAATTCGAGCTGCAGTAACCAATTTCACAGCAACAACAGACATCAGGGTTTCTGAATTTCAAGGGAGATGATTTTGCTAAGAATTTCAAGGGGAATTTCATGAAAATTGAATCAATGCACATTAATTTGACTATCCCTAATTTATATTAATTAAACATGATATAAAAACATGATTAAATGGAACCCTAAACAAATTTCCAAATCCAAGTTAGTTTCCTACCTCAAAACTTTGGTTTTCCTCCTCTCTTCTCTTTCTTTCTTCTCCACCTTCTTCCCACTTGCAAGCCACATGACATACTTGATTTTTGGAGTGAGCAATTAGGGTTTCTAAATGAAGAAGGATGGAAAAATAGGTGAGAGGTGGCCGGCCCTATTGGGGGAAAAGGGAAGAAAGAAAAATGAAAAGAGGAAAGAGAAGAAAAGTGAAGAAGAAAAGTGAAGAAAAAGAGAGAAGTTTCTCTCTAAAATATCTAGCACTAGAAACTCCTAAGGATAATCATGAGACATATTAATTGACCAAAATACCCTTCCAAAAATACCTCTCAACTTTTAAATATTTACAAGTTTGCCATTACTTTATGCACCGACCATTTAAGTATGTACACACAGCACATTTGGTCCAAATGACCATTTTACCCCTCGCCTTTCTAAAAATTTACAGGGGTTGCCATTGACCTCGAACCCTTTCGCACTTGCATGGCTTCCCCACACATACCCATGCATGCCTACACATGCATACATGCACCACGCACACACACATCTAACACATTCATGTTGTTTTACACCCACGACGTCATTTGCACTTCTCCCGCATTCCCATTTTGCCTTCTCTTCCCTTAGCCACATATTATGGTCTAATCCCCCTTACACTACGTCACATACATCGATATTTACGCTTATTTCATGCCCACATATGCATCGTAGGTAGAAATACCACGTGTGTTCAGTAGAATACCCATATAGTGCAAAATAAGGCATGACATCGTACCCACCTTAAAATAAAGTCCTTCCTCGGAATTCCTAGGGTTTGAACCTTGCCGAGGTCAGCTAAGTATGATGGTCTTACTACCCATGAAGTACAAACAAGAATACGTATCTACACAACACTTATATACACTATATGCTTCCCTATCATCCATACACATCTGCATTGCACACGTCACACATACATCCTATTACTCATCTAGTAGCACATCTATATCACTATATGCATCATTACATACACATACGTATATGTTCTTCACATAAACATCTAGGCACATATATTCACACATTAACATATACATCACACACAACAAATAAGTCTATATACGTATTATTACTCGTATTTAGATCACTACTCATATCTATATGCATAGGACATCTCACCATATCCATATCACGATACATAAGGTATTCATACATGGCATGCTTTCAGATACATCACAATACATTCAAGTATAAACGATTTATATTCTATCTCTTTATATATACATACTAGTCATAACCCGTGCCCGCGGGCACGGCTCATTTCTGATCCAATTTTTCTTGTCCAAATTCTCTTATCCAATTTCTCTTGATAATATCCCTCAATTGTAATATAGTTATCCCTCAAAATAACATCTCTTGTCTAATTTCTCTTGTCCAATTTCTCTTATCCAATTTCTCTTGATAACATCCATCTTTTGTACAATAGACTAGTCATAACCCGTGCCCGCAGGCACGGTTCATTTAAGATTTCCCACACGAAATCTTTGTTCCGCGAAATTATTTACACAGCCAAAATTTAACAGAACAATAAATTAGCGTAAAAATATTTAGTGGCACGGGCACCTTAGGCGCGGAAAAACAAATTCGGTGTTGAACAACAAATTTGGCGCCCACGCCTTCGGCGCGAAATAACAATTAGCGTAAAAAAATTTAGTGGGCGCCTTCGGTGCAGGCGCGGAACAACAAATCTCAGGTTATTTTTACACTAATTTGTTGTTCCGCTAAATTGTTTTACGCTAAATTTTTTATTTTGTTTAATTTAATGGATCCTGCTTCTCCACAATCTTTCACATGACACTTTTAATTTCAAAGTTTAGGTTCCCAAGGCACTTTTTCCCCCAAATTTAATCTCCACAATTCCCAAGGCACTTCCAATTTCAAAGTTTAGGTTCGCAAGGCACTTTTTCCCCAAATTTAATCTCCTCACTCTTTTCCAAGGCACTTCTAATTTCAAAGTTTTGGTTTCCAACACACGTTTCCGAACAAAATTTAAGTTTTTCCACTAAAATTTTCACAAAATCCATTATCAACCATTGATTTCCCAAGATCAAATCCCAGTCACTCTTTATCTTGCCCCAGTCAGCCCTAGAATTCAAAAAAGGTTGTCAAATGTTTAATAGATATCCCTCAAAGTCTCATCTCTTGTCCAATTTCTCTTATCCAATTTCTCTTGATAACATCCTTCTTTTGTATAATAGACTAGTCATAACCCGTGCCCTATGGGCACGGTTCATTTAAAATATTCACCCCTCAAAATCTTTAATCCCTTAATTTTAAACGAATAACAATAAGTAAAGCACAATAATTGTTATTTAATACACCTAAAAATTCAATTCCCCCAATGAATTTAGTTCCCCAAATAATTTTTGCACCCCAAATAATTTTAGCACGACCAAGAATTTTAGTTCCATCTATGTTTAAACCATGCATTAGGGAACGGTTCATTTTAAATATTCACCCTCAAAATTTTAGATGCCATAATTTTAAATAAATAGAAATAATTAATGTACAATAATTGCTATTTAGTTTGTCAACAAAAAATTTCACCCAAAATTTAGTTCTTCCTAGAAAATTTAGAGTCTCCCCAAAACTTTTAGTTCCCCACAAATTTAGTTCTCTACATATTTAACATGTGCACTACGGGCACTGTTCATTTGTCCCTAATTTTAAATAAACATTAATAATTAAATTGCAATAATTGTTATTTAGATCATGCTTATTATTTAGCTCCCCCAAAAAATAGATCCCAGCGAATTTAATTCCTCCAAAAATTTTAGTTCCCTACATATTTAAACTGTGCCCTAAGGTCACAGTATTTAAAATATTTCCTCCCAAAAATCTTGATTCCCAAATTTTAGACGAATAGTAATAATTAAAACGCAATAATTGTTATGTAGTTCCCCTCAAAATTTTAGTTACTCCTAAAATTTAGTTCCCAACAGATTTAGCTCCCCGCAAAATTTAAATTTTCTAAAAATTTTAGTTCCCACCCAAAATTTAGTTCTCCACAGAGAATTTAGTTCTCTCCAAAAAATTTAGTCCCTCCAAAATTTAGTTCATTCCAGATTTATTTCCCGCAAAAATTTTAAGGTTTTCTCCACAAATTTTCATAAACTATCAACTTACCCATTGATTCATTAAGATTTAGTTTCTTTCTATCATCATTTTTGTCCTTAAGATTCAATTTAGTTCTCCCCAAATATGTATTAGTTACTTATTGAACATGCCATCATTGCCATAGGAATTAAAGATTACTAAATGTGGGTTTAATAAACAATTTCATTAAAACTGAATTGAATTAAGTACTCGTAAATCTAATTTGCTTACCAAATTCAACATTGAGTTTTCGTTCAAAAGACATGGGAGATGACTTCCCCTTAGCACCTCATCTACTAACATTGAGTTTTATCTGGACTAAGTCGAATATCTCTCCTCAACCCGTCACTCTTCTATCAACTCTTGTTTTTGCACAAAATTTCTTCATCTCTCACAATCTTATACATATTGTTCTTCAAAATTAGCATTGACATCACAATAATTATGTTTAATTTTCTTTACAGCAGAATAAAATTAAAGAACATATGTACATTCTGATTTAAGCAAATTCTTCTGCATTGTTATTGAAAAGAGTGTTAAAGGACTATCAACATGAATCTATCAACATGGATAATTAGGGTCTATTAATACTTTTTTTCCTTAAATGAACTGAAATAAAATATGAAAACATGAGTGGATGAATTAATTACCTCTGTTGTCGTCAATGCCAAAATGATATAAGAAGGTGATCTCTCGTCCAAGGCCGAATTGGTGTAGAATAAATTAAATTAAGATTAAGAAACGTATTTGTACTAATTTCACAAATGACAATAAAAATAAACTTGTAAAATTTGAAGTCAGATAGATACAGAAAAAAGAGTTGCTCAAATTTGATGGAGTGAGAGAGGGAGTGAGCTGAGAATAAGATAGAAATAAGAGGGAAGAGAGATGCTGATGGAGAAAGTGGGAGCTCAAGGAGTGTAAACCGTTCGATACACTAAATGTTGTCATTCTCCATTCATATGGTCACTTTCATGCATTACTTGTGTGGTTTCTAATCAGACGTGGTATGACCACGGAGGCATGTCGCAGAACTTAAAATCAACTAATATAATTACCATTTGGCCGATTACACTTAAAATTTGAACCAACCCACCAAAAACACTCATCATAAAGCACATTCAGAAATTCACATTTTCCCCCCAAATTCTTCTTCTCTTCACTATTGTATTAACTGTAATAGTGACAGTAAAATCGGGTTATAATCTTATAACACTCAGAAACAATCATGTTTTTCCAGACTACTACTTGCAAAGAATATAATACAATTTAATCATATATTGTAATCACTCTTAGTGAAAATTCAATTATGTCTCCGCTTAAAAATCCAAACTTCAAGTAGACTCTAAACTCCTAACATGCATAAAATTTGAAATGATTCCAACAAATAAATCAGATCAGTCACAAAAAAGCATTTGCTTATTACATAAATTACTGAAATTTCAAGAAACAAAATCAAGCCAAAAAGGTTACCATCGTTCTTTGCAAGGGAAATTGATTAATGATCCGGCTGCTTCCCAACTGATGTGGACGGACGATCATTCTCCTTCCCATTCATGCCTCTTGAGGTCGAAGGCGATGGCATCTCAAAAAATAAGAAAATTTGAATCTTCAATAGATATTGCCACCAAGTAGTGGTTCTCTCATCTTCAAAATAAAATCGATACCAAATCAACATTAAAAAAAGTAAAATAACCATTTTCAATCGTGCTAAATTATAGAAATGAGCTCATCTGCTGGTTTTGGATCGGAAAAGCTTTAAAAATGGGGGTATGAGTATTAATAACACATTCCCACTCTCCTCTTGAATGACGGCCATATAAATAAGAAAATGCTTATCTATAGAATAACATCCCCTTTATCCTGTCTAGGATTTAAGCAGTCTATTCGCTTCTTGGATTCTCTGTAAGGAAAAAATATATATATGTTCCATACTCTATCTGAAACTTAATTTCTGTATATGTTTCTTAATATATACCGTCATCTTTACTGCTTGTTGCAGTTGTCAGTGTTAGCACCAGTCGACAATGTTTTCTAGCAAATATCAACGTTGCATATACTTATTCATTCCCCACACACACAAAAATTCCATTGGTAGAAGGGGTCTTCAAATAAAATTTGTTGCTGAAGTTACTTGCCTGCATATGAGATCCTTAAATTGCTGCATTTCCATTGATGTCATGGTCAAACTGGGCAAGAAGGCCATGGTGCAGCCTGGCAAGCTCATCCAGACTCAAACCGACCTCATAAATGCCAAAGTGAATCCCATATCCATGAGTTTATATGCAGAACATCAGTTTAATTGATAAAACAGCCAAAATCTTTGAGATATCCCCTAATCTGTCATCAACCTTTTTGAGATATCCCCTAATTGAACATGCAGAACATCAGAACATGCTGGCATTTCAGTTTAATATTCAGAACATTCAGTATAATTTCCCTTTTAGACAGATTCAGTATAATCTTTAAACATTCTGAATATAATTATAATCCCAACTACTTGTTAAGCTAAGATTTCATGTTCTGTAATCGTATTACATAAAATTGCAATTTGTGTTTAATAAAAACTGTAAGGATTTTCATTGGTGGCTTTACAAATGAAATGGATAGGTTTATCTAAACAGTTGTGGATCGATTTAATAGCCTCACTTGTAGATCTACTTCTAGATCTACAAAGTTGGGGATTGAGGCTGATGAAAATAATTATTTTCATGAAAACTGTGAACTCGCGCCTAAATCATGAAACAGTATTGAAAAAACGATAGAAATTTTCTACAGTTTCTTTGAACTCAACAGTAATGAGAAACCTGTGAACCTCATGAGTTCGAACGAAAAAAAGTGAGAAATCTGTGAACCTCATGAAAACTGTGAACAATTGAGATTTTGAGTTCAATCTTAAACAAACTCATGAAAACTGTGAACCAAGGAGAAAAGAAAGAAAACTGTGAACCAAAACTGTGAACAATTGAGAAAGGATGCGAAATCTAATTGAGTTCAATCTAACCTGGGACCTTTGCGATTGAGAAATCCAACTCTGTAAACCAAGAAATTAGGTTGCAAGAAAAAATTTTAGAACGCCCTGCGCCAGGATGCGAAATATGATGGGAAGCTCTTGGGTAAACATGCTCTTGGGAAGCTCAAATGCATGTTGATGTCCTCCAAAAAAGCCCGTTGATATTCCCAAAAACAGGCTATTGATATCCCACGCAAAAGTATATTGGTCTCCCCACACAAAAGTATATTGGGACCCACAAATCATTTAGGCAAAACTTCATCTAAACCGTTCATTCCATAAGAATTAATCCTGGCCGTCTGTCTATCAATCCCTTTGTCCTAGTCAGCTTGTCCTAGTCAACCCTAGGATTCAAAAATCGCTGTCAAATGTAAAATAGATATATCCCTCAAAATCTCATCTCTTGTCCAATTTCTCTTGATAACATCCCTCTTTTATAGAATAGAATTTCTCTTATCCAATTTCTCTTGATAACATCCTTCTTTTGTATAATAGATATCCCTCAAAATCTCATCTCTTGTCCAATTTCTCTTATCCAATTTCTCTTGATAACATCCCTCTTTTATAGAATATATATCCCTCAAAATCTCATCTCTTGTCCAATTTCTCTTGTCCAAATTCTCTTATCCAATTTCTCTTGATAACATCCCTCTTTTATATAATAGATATCCAAATTCTCTTGTCCAAATTCTCTTATCCAATTTCTCTTGATAACATCCCTCTTTTATATAATAGATATCCAATTTCTCTTGTCCAATTTCTCTTATCCAATTTCTCTTGATAACATCCCTCTTTTATATAATAGATATCCAATTTATCTCTCTTTTATATAATAGATATCCAATTTCTCTTGTCCAAATTCTCTTATCCAATTTCTCTTGATAACATCCCTCTTTTATATAATAGATATCTAATTTCTCTTGTCCAATTTCTCTTATCCAATTTCTCTTAATAACATCCCTCTTTTATATAATAGATATCCAATTTTTCTTGTCCAAATTCTCTTATCCAATTTCTCTTGATAACATCCCTCTTTTATATAATGATATCCAATTTTTCTCTCTTTTATATAATAGATATCCAATTTCTCTTGTCCAAATTATCTTATCCAATTTCTCTTGATAACATCCTTATTTTATAGAATAGATATCCAATTTCTCTTGTCCAATTTCTCTTATCCAATTTCTCTTGATAACATCCCTCTTTTATATAATAGATATGTCTACATCCATGCACAGACACCCAGCAACACACATTAATCTATACATCATTGCTTGATAAACAGGGTCACTATCACGATGTCACATCGTATGTACACCGGATCCATATACTCCCAATTATTAGTCACATGGACTACTCAGATTCATAGGCACATAAATACCTACACACAATATTTAGTCACGTCCATACACGTGCACGTACTAACACATGCATGATCAAGTCACATAAGGTTCACAATCATAACTATAAATAAATATACACATATCCTCACATCCATAGCAGTGCATATACTGCCTCACACAGATAGGTACATATACCACACACAATACACACAAGAGTGCACAAACATAATACGTTCCCCTTATATGTTATATATATAGCCACCCTTGTATATTCTATGCACATACTGCCATATTAGTCAAATAAATATAAATATCCATCTACACTCCACACATGTGTATATATATGTAAATGTGCAACTAAATACACACAGTCCAATACCCACATATCAAACAGTTTTATTCACTTACATTTATCGAGCATATATACACCTATATTCCATATCTATCACATTTACATACACAATGCACATGTATATACATACACACATGCTTTTTTACAGACCTATATATACATGCATACAAACAAGAATACACTTCTCACATATACACATAGTTAGGCAACCATATCAGAAAAATTCACAGATAAACAAACAAGGATATATATAAGTATATATCTATCCAACCAATATACACACAACCACATATACTTCTACTGCACACTACACGTGCATGAACACATTCCTACACTTCATTGTGACATGTATAATAGAAATTCATACAACTATGTTACATATTCACATATACACATCAACCAATACACTACACGAATACTCTATATGACCCAATTATATGTACATACGCATTATGTACACGAAGAGGTATACATATCAATTCCATATATAAATATCTAAGCCTACACATAGCCAAATACAGGTTTACTCATACACATCAGATTATTATTCTAATAGTGGGTATACACACAGACATGCATATATACATATTAGGATTCATGCAACCATGCACATACATTACCATGTATGGGCACACATACCCATTCACACATGCCATACATATCCTGCTATTACACACCTATACAATCAAGCTACTCAAACTACACTAACAGGTAGTCGGTAGCTATCCATACCCTTATATACATAACATCCAATATATCCACACTTTTACTAACATACTAGTACATACACAAATAATTTCAATATTCTTATACATTCAGTAGACAGTCACATCCTGTATACGTATGCATTCATATACTGATACATGCATATCAGAATAGGGATCATTCACATACTTATACATATAACCACTCATAGGACATACACCAATACACATTCAATAATAACAACACATATACATAATCACACCATATTTACTACAATACACCTACATACATATAAATATCTCATACACCAATACACAATCTCCCTCATGCCACTAAATACGGAGGGGTACATGCACTACATATACATCCAAATGGTCCTACGGGCACCATTCTACGGATAAGCATATACACACATATATACATATATCATAACTCCACTTAACCGTGCAAACTCATAGCCATCCACTTATACATGCACTGTATAATCTCAAGTCTTCACATTCATCACATTCTACATATGAAACACATCACACTTATATCCCTATCCCATAATAGGCACGGCGTAGAGCTAAGGCCTCAACTTAGGTGGATGGGTTTAAAGCATTCCTACCCTCCTTAGGATACATCTACTCTAAACACCCTGGAGCATTGTTCATACTATTCAGACGTCCCTTACTTATCTTTATCGCTACATACACACTATATATGGCCATACACAACACCTATCTTCACGCAATAGTACAACCCGCAACGGTATACCAAATTAAGACAATATATCGGTTCATATGGGCACATAGGCAGCATATACACACACTCACAGTTATTCAAATCTAACACATGATGAATTCATACACTAGCAACGCAACACTAGCGATATATATACACCAATATCTCAACCTATATCTACACTACCTACCCATACAAGCACACATATATTCACACACATGCACTTTTCCACATATGTCCAAAGACAATGTGGACATCCCACTACTTCATCCATACAAGGGTACATGTACGCACATTGGTGTACTCCCCACATGAAACACAACTGTAATTTAGGAGATATGGAACAGCATACATGCACTCACATCACATACGTACACACCCTCGGCCACGTCTCTACAAACATATGATATCCCCACTAGCTGATATGTATCCACCAGTACTCATCCACTAATAAACATATACTTATCACATATACCTCAGAGTCACACAAGTAAAACACATACCTACTCACATACCCGTATCATGTATCTATATAGAGACAACATATATATACGCTCAAATATTTACCCACCTAGTATAAACGCCCACACACTTAACCATTCAAAATACATGTAACTTTCATGTCATTCAAATACAATACACATACACACGCCCTCTCACATAAAGTGGCGTATGATATCCATTATTCTCATATATATATATATATACACACACATAATGAATACAAGTATTCATGCGACGTATATAATTCAAATTATCCAAATACAACAACTGCATTTATATACACGAATTCTCATTATTATATGTGTATACACTGATACCAACAAATATACATCTATAGTATACTCCACTGTAGGAAGCTCACCCCTGACCTCCTAACTAGAGCGTTAAGGGTGGTTCACTTAAGGCTCTAAGGTCACTACCCACCTTAAGGCTAATCTATCCCAATCACCTACAGAAGCATTACTTGTACTATCATTACGCACTCGCAGTGCGGTGACCTGCATGGGCCGCTAAAAATTGTCATGCCCCGTTTACCAGAATACCCAAAAAAAATTTTCCAAGTATCTTGAAGAGTGAGGGTGATAAGAGAGGAAAGAAAGAGAAAGGAGAAACAAAACAAGCGGGCCACTGCGCACATGCTGGGATAGTACAAGTGTAGCTTCATAGTAACATCAAAACAACCTCATGAATAATAAAGATCAACAACAACATATCATATATATAACAACTTCCATTAATATACGTACTCCAAGTACACCACTACATATACAACGCCACTCTCCACCTCCCAAGACAACCATGTCATACCACAACCTACCGCTCACACCAAGTGCTATACCTGAAACCCAACTCCAAGTCACCAATAACCATGCTGTCACTGCTACCTGAAATATAGGGAGGAGCACGTCAATGCGTGCCCCAGTAGGAACCAACTTGGATTTGGAACACCGTGTTAAGGTTATCAATACACTAGGCAAGGCAAGAGACATAAGACATGTTAACTAAGTAATATGGTGTAAAGTAAATAGCCAAAGAAGAGGATCATACCTGTGGTCCAATATCGAACTACTGCAAGAAAAGGGTTAGCACGAATAATAAAGCATGTGCTCATACCAACATAATTTAGAAAAGGAAGGTATTAATGCCACAAGTGCAACTCAATATACGTCATCACAAGCATAGCAGATAAGAACAAGGGAAGTACAGTAAGCAGAAGAAGTAACATGCAAGACTTTTATTTTATTATTGAATTAATTGGAACCTGGGTAAACTGTGTGATACCAGGACATAGACATCACCCCAAATTTGGGGTGAATATAGCACATGTCGCAGTGGACACGGGCACTGTACGACATCGGGCCTCTCAGCTCCCCCGTCCCTGGCAGGAGTGAGGCTCTCCCATAATAACATAACCTCTGTATGTCCCCTCCACTCCCAGCAAATGCGAGTGGGTATAAATAGCACATATCACATAATCATTTCCTCCAACTTCTCAGTCCAGGCCTCATATCCAAAATTTACTCAAATCCCACCTAAAACCTGGGTTTTGTTAACTCACCCTCATTATAGAGGACTGAGACATTTTAAAACCTCATTTAACATTATATATAACACTGAAGGGGATACTGTGTATGGTTTCACATTCCACACTCATATCAACATGGGTCACACACAGAAGTGTCATGTCCTTTATCACAGCCATTTCAATTCATCATTCATAACATATGAAACCATGCTTTTCATGACCCCATCATTACTATTTCACAGCATATTTCATGATTCATGTGTTTGCAAACTCATTTTTAATGTTTCTCACTTTCATATCGTTGTGGCATTTTCACAAGCACTTGGCAGGCAACACAACCATGGCCATTGTAACATCAACAAATTTCATAGATGTTTGCATAAATAAGCTATCTTTCAAGTAACAACAACAATCATGCATCATAGAGGGGAGTTTAGCAACATTACACAATCCATACCACCACTTATATGCTTCAGCTTGCAGAAAACAAATAAACATTCATAAAACATGGTTGATATCACCCAATTATGGTCAGAATTGAACAAAACTTCCCAAATGAAAGTTATAGGTATGTTAGTCCTGGATTCTCAGATAAAATTTCATATAAAAATATTAAGTAGGAGATTTATGGTGAATTATTTGGTGACATCTGTCAAATCTGTTTTTCAGACAGATTTCAGAGCCTGTAAAGATTGCTGTTTTTGGGTATGTTTTAGCCAGAATTTCGTAATACATACACTAAGATGAGGTTAGAGAAAAACTTGTTAACTTTCCAACGAGACCAAGAACATAAAATTTCGTTGCGTGTTCAGGTATTTAGGACAATGTTGCTGAAATGTGACAAGACTGAAGATCAAACAGACATGCTGTAAAGATGGAATTTTTGCTCTTAATTTCTGAATTGAAAATATATCAAAATTTATATGTTTTTGGTGTAGAAATTCAAGATCTATTAGAATATAATTTTTTCGAAACTTAATTCGAGCTACAGTAACCAATTTCACAACAAAAACAGACATCAGGGTTTCTGAATTTCAAAGGAGATGATTTTGCTAAGAATTTCAAGGGGAATTTCATGAAAATTGAATCAAGGCACATTAATTTGACTACCCTAATTTATATTAATTAAACATGATATAAAAACATGATTAAATGGAACCCTAAACAAATTTCCAAATCCAAGTTAGTTTCCTACCTCAAAACTTTGGTTTTCCTCATCTCTTCTCTTTCTTTCTTCTCCACCTTCTTCCCACTTGCAAGCCACATGACATACGTGATTTTTGGAGTGAGCAATTAGGGTTTCTAAATGAAGGAGGGGAAAATAGGTGAGAGGTGGCCGGCCCTATTGGGGAAAGGGAAGAAAGAAAAATGAATAGAGAAAAGAGAAGAAAAGTGAAGAAAAAGAGAGAAGTTTCTCTCTAAAATATCTAGCACTGGAGGCTCCTAAGGATAAGCATGAGACATGTTAAATGACCAAAATACCCTTCCAAAAATACCACTCAACTTTTAGATAGTTACAAGTTTGTCATTACTTTATGCACCGACCATTTAAGTATGTACACACAGCACTTTTGGTCCAAATGACCATTTTGCCCATCGCCTTTCTAAAAATTTACGGGGGTTGCCATTGACCTCTAACCCCTTTCACACTTGCATGGCTTTCCCACACATACCCATGCATGCCTACACATGCATACATGCATCACGCGCACACACATCTAACACATTCCTGTTGTTTTACACCCACGACGTCATTTGCACTTCTCCCGCATTCGCATTTCGTTTTCTCTTCCCTCAGCCACGTATTACGGCCTAATCCCCCTTGCACTATGTCACATACATCGATATCTATGCTTATTTCATGCCCACGTATGCATCGTAGGTAGAAATACCACGTGTGTTCAGTAGAATACCCGTACAGTGCAAAATAGGGCATGACACTAAGTTTGCCTTCTCTTATTTTTCAGTTTAAGATGACGATCTTTTGATTCCAACGGACATTTTTGCGGATTTTTCTTAGTACGAGGCTATTTTTCTAGATTTTTTGGAAGATACATATCTTTTTATTAAATGATATGATTTTTTGGACTACTTTTGTCTTCTCTTATTTTTTTCGTTAAAGATGGTGATCTCCCGGTTCTAACGGATATTTTTGCGGATTTTTCTGAACTCCGGGCAATTTCCTATATTTTCTGTAAGATATGGAACTGTATATTAAATGATATGATTTTTATAGCCTATTTTTGTTCTCTTATTTTTTAGTTGAAGATGACGATATCTCGGATCCAACGGTATTTTTTTGAGCTCGTGGCTATTTTCTTAAAGATAAGGATCTTTATATTATTTGATTTGATTTTTGTTGCCTAATTTTGTCTTCTCTCATTTTTCAGTTGATGATGGCGACCTTTTAATTAAATGATATGATTTTTTTCGCCTTATTTTGTCTTCTCTTATATTTCGGTTGAAGATGGCGATACCCCGATTCCAACGGACATTTTTACAGATTTTTCTAAACTCCATGTTATTTTTCACAATTTCTAGAAGATATGGATCGTTTAATTAAATAATAACAGAGAAGACAAAATTAGGCCAAAAATGTCCATTGAAGCCAGGATATCGCCATCTTCAACTGAAATATAAGAGAAAACAAAATTCGGAACTAGGAAATCTCCATCTTCTTCTATAAAAATGTCCATTTTAACCGGGATATCGACATCTTCAACAGATTAGAATTTTATATATCATTTTCTGATCTTGGTACTATTTTCAACATTTTATGAAACATTTGGATATTTATATTAATTGATTTGATTTTAAAGCCTAAATTTGTCCTCTTATTTTTCAGTTGAAGATGGTGATCTAATTATTAAATGATATGATTTTTAAGCCTAATTTTGTCTTCTCTTATATTCTAGTTGAAGATGGCGATCTCCTAGTTGAATTGGAATTCTTTTCGGATTTTTCTGAGCTTGAAACTATTTTTCAAAATTTTCGAGAAGTTATTGATCTTTTTATAAAACGATATGATTTTTACATCTAATTTTTTATTCTCTTATTTTTAGTTGAAAAAGGTGATCTTTTAGTTCCAACAAACATTTTTTTATTTTTCTGAGCTCGGTGCTATTTTCTACATTTTTGTAAATTTATGTATCTTTTTATTAAATGATATGATTTTTATAGCTTAAGTTTGTCTTCTCTTATTTTTCAGTTGAAGATGACGATCTCTCGGTTCCAAGGACATTTTTGCGTATTTTTTTAAGTTCGATGCTATTTTCGACATTTTATGGAAGATATAGAACTTTTTATTAAATAATTTGATTTTTATCGCCTACGTTTTGTCTTCTCTAACTTTTTTTCAATGAAGATGACGATCTCCCCATTCTAACAGACATTTTTGTAGAATTTTTTAGCTTGAGACTGTTTTTCTACATTTTCTGGAAGACATGTTTGTTTTTACGAAATGATGTGACTTTGGCCAAATTTTGTTTTCTCTTTTTTTACTTTGAAGATGGCGGTCTACAGGTTTCAATGGACACTTGTGCGGATTTATTTTGAGCTACGGGCTATATCTATATGTTTTGTATAATACAAATCTTTATAATAAATGATATGATTTTTATAACCTAATTTTGTCATCTCGTATTTTTCAGTTGTAGATGGCGATCTCCGAGTTTCAAGCGACATTTTTGCAGATTTTTTTGAGCTTTGGGCTATTTTTCTACATTTTCGAGAAGTTATTTATTAAATGATATGATTTATTGGCCTCATTTTGTCTTCTTTAATTTTCAGTTTAAGATAGCGATCTCCTGTTTCTAACGCACATTTTGCGTATTATTCTGACCTCGAGATTATTTTCTAAAATTTCTGGAAGATATAGATCTTTTTATTAAATGATATGATTTTTATAGCCTATTTTTGTTCTCTTATTTTTCAGTTGAAGATGACGATATCTCGGATCCAACGGTATTTTTTTGAGCTCGTGGCTATTTTCTTAAAGATAAGGATCTTTATATTATTTGATTTGATTTTTGTTGCCTAATTTTGTCTTCTCTCATTTTTCAGTTGATGATGGCGACCTTTTAATTAAATGATATGATTTTTTTCGCCTTATTTTGTCTTCTCTTATATTTCGGTTGAAGATGGCGATACCCCGATTCCAACGGACATTTTTACAGATTTTTCTAAACTCCATGTTATTTTTCACAATTTCTAGAAGATATGGATCGTTTAATTAAATAATAACAGAGAAGACAAAATTAGGCCAAAAAATGTCCATTGAAGCCGGGATATCGCCATCTTCAACTGAAATATAAGAGAAAACAAAATTCGGAACTAGGAAATCTCCATCTTCTTCTATAAAAATGTCCATTTTAACCGGGATATCGACATCTTCAACAGATTAGAATTTTATATATCATTTTCTGATCTTGGTACTATTTTCAACATTTTATGAAACATTTGGATATTTATATTAATTGATTTGATTTTAAAGCCTAAATTTGTCCTCTTATTTTTCAGTTGAAGATGGTGATCTAATTATTAAATGATATGATTTTTAAGCCTAATTTTGTCTTCTCTTATATTCTAGTTGAAGATGGCGATCTCCTAGTTGAATTGGAATTCTTTTCGGATTTTTCTGAGCTTGAAACTATTTTTCAAAATTTTCGAGAAGTTATTGATCTTTTTATAAAACGATATGATTTTTACATCTAATTTTTTCTTCTCTTATTTTTAGTTGAAAAAGGTGATCTTTTAGTTCCAACAAACATTTTTTTATTTTTCTGAGCTCGGTGCTATTTTCTACATTTTTGTAAATTTATGTATCTTTTTATTAAATGATATGATTTTTATAGCTTAAGTTTGTCTTCTCTTATTTTTCAGTTGAAGATGACGATCTCTCGGTTCCAAGGACATTTTTGCGTATTTTTTAAGTTCGATGCTATTTTCGACATTTTATGGAAGATATAGAACTTTTTATTAAATAATTTGATTTTTATCGCCTACGTTTGTCTTCTCTAACTTTTTTCAATTGAAGATGACGATCTCCCCATTCTAACAGACATTTTTGTAGAATTTTTTAGCTTGAGACTGTTTTTCTACATTTTCTGGAAGACATGTTTGTTTTTACGAAATGATGTGACTTTGGCCAAATTTTGTTTTCTCTTTTTTTACTTTGAAGATGGCGGTCTACAGGTTTCAATGGACACTTGTGCGGATTTATTTTGAGCTACGGGCTATATCTATATGTTTTGTATAATACAAATCTTTATAATAGATGATATGATTTTTATAACCTAATTTTGTCATCTCGTATTTTTCAGTTGTAGATGGCGATCTCCGAGTTTCAAGCGACATTTTTGCAGATTTTTTTGAGCTTTGGGCTATTTTTCTACATTTTCGAGAAGTTATTTATTAAATGATATGATTTATTGGCCTCATTTTGTCTTCTTTAATTTTCAGTTTAAGATAGCGATCTCCTGTTTCTAACGCACATTTTGCGTATTATTCTGACCTCGAGATTATTTTCTAAAATTTCTGGAAGATATAGATCTTTTTATTAAATGATATGATTTTTATAGCCTATTTTTGTTCTCTTATTTTTCAGTTGAAGATGACGATATCTCGGATCCAACGGTATTTTTTTGAGCTCATGGCTATTTTCTTAAAGATAAGGATCTTTATATTATTTGATTTGATTTTTGTTGCCTAATTTTGTCTTCTCTCATTTTTCAGTTGATGATGGCGACCTTTTAATTAAATGATATGATTTTTTTCGCCTTATTTTGTCTTCTCTTATATTTCGGTTGAAGATGGCGATACCCCGATTCCAACGGACATTTTTACAGATTTTTCTAAACTCCATGTTATTTTTCATAATTTCTAGAAGATATGGATCGTTTAATTAAATAATAACAGAGAAGACAAAATTAGGCCAAAAAATGTCCATTGAAACCGGGATATCGCCATCTTCAACTGAAATATAAAAGAAAACAAAATTCGGAACTAGGAAATCTCCATCTTCTTCTATAAAAATGTCCATTTTAACCGGGATATCGACATCTTCAACAGATTAGAATTTTATATATCATTTTCTGATCTTGGTACTATTTTCAACATTTTATGAAACATTTGGATATTTATATTAATTGATTTGATTTTAAAGCCTAAATTTGTCCTCTTATTTTTCAGTTGAAGATGGTGATCTAATTATTAAATGATATGATTTTTAAGCCTAATTTTGTCTTCTCTTATATTCTAGTTGAAGATGGCGATCTCCTAGTTGAATTGGAATTCTTTTCGGATTTTTCTGAGCTTGAAACTATTTTCAAAATTTTCGAGAAGTTATTGATCTTTTATAAAACGATATGATTTTTACATCTAATTTTTTCTTCTCTTATTTTAGTTGAAAGGTGATCTTTTAGTTCCAACAAACATTTTTTTATTTTTCTGAGCTCGGTGCTATTTTCTACATTTTTGTAAATTTATGTATCTTTTATTAAATGATATGATTTTTATAGCTTAAGTTTGTCTTCTCTTATTTTTCAGTTGAAGATGACGATCTCTCGGTTCCAAGGACATTTTTGCGTATTTTTTTAAGTTCGATGCTATTTTCGACATTTTATGGAAGATATAGAACTTTTTATTAAATATTTGATTTTTATCGCCTACGTTTGTCTTCTCTAACTTTTTTTCAATTGAAGATGACGATCTCCCCATTCTAACAGACATTTTTGTAGAATTTTTTAGCTTGAGACTGTTTTTCTACATTTTCTGGAAGACATGTTTGTTTTTACGAAATGATGTGACTTTGGCCAAATTTTGTTTTCTCTTTTTTTACTTTGAAGATGGCGGTCTACAGGTTTCAATGGACACTTGTGCGGATTTATTTTGAGCTACGGGCTATATCTAATATGTTTTGTATAATACAAATCTTTATAATAGATGATATGATTTTTATAACCTAATTTTGTCATCTCGTATTTTTCAGTTGTAGATGGCGATCTCCGAGTTTCAAGCGACATTTTTGCAGATTTTTTTGAGCTTTGGGCTATTTTTCTACATTTTCGAGAAGTTATTTATTAAATGATATGATTTATTGGCCTCATTTTGTCTTCTTTAATTTTCAGTTTAAGATAGCGATCTCCTGTTTCTAACGCACATTTTGCGTATTATTCTGACCTCGAGATTATTTTCTAAAATTTCTGGAAGATATAGATCTTTTTATTAAATTATATGATTTTTATAGCCTATTTTTGTTCTCTTATTTTTCAGTTGAAGATGACGATATCTCGGATCCAACGGTATTTTTTTGAGCTCATGGCTATTTTCTTAAAGATAAGGATCTTTATATTATTTGATTTGATTTTTGTTGCCTAATTTTGTCTTCTCTCATTTTTCAGTTGATGATGGCGACCTTTTAATTAAATGATATGATTTTTTTCGCCTTATTTTGTCTTCTCTTATATTTCGGTTGAAGATGGCGATACCCCGATTCCAACGGACATTTTTACAGATTTTTCTAAACTCCATGTTATTTTTCATAATTTCTAGAAGATATGGATCGTTTAATTAAATAATAACAGAGAAGACAAAATTAGGCCAAAAAATGTCCATTGAAACCGGGATATCGCCATCTTCAACTGAAATATAAAAGAAAACAAAATTCGGAACTAGGAAATCTCCATCTTCTTCTATAAAATGTCCATTTTAACCGGGATATCGACATCTTCAACAGATTAGAATTTTATATATCATTTTCTGATCTTGGTACTATTTTCAACATTTATGAAACATTTGGATATTTATATTAATTGATTTGATTTTAAAGCCTAATTTGTCCTCTTATTTTTCAGTTTGAAGATGGTGATCTAATTATTAAATGATATGATTTTAAGCCTAATTTTGTCTTCTCTTATATTCTAGTTGAAGATGGCGATCTCCTAGTTGAATTGGAATTCTTTTCGGATTTTTCTGAGCTTGAAACTATTTTTCAAATTTTCGAGAAGTTATTGATCTTTTTATAAAACGATATGATTTTTACATCTATTTTTTTCTTCTCTTATTTTAGTGAAAAAGGTGATCTTTTAGTTCCAACAAACATTTTTTTATTTTTCTGAGCTCGGTGCTATTTTCTACATTTTTGTAAATTTATGTATCTTTTTATTAAATGATATGATTTTTATAGCTTAAGTTTGTCTTCTCTTATTTTTCAGTGAAGATGACGATCTCTCGGTTCCAAGGACATTTTGCGTATTTTTTTAAGTTCGATGCTATTTTCGACATTTTATGGAAGATATAGAACTTTTTATTAAATAATTTGATTTTTATCGCCTACGTTTGTCTTCTCTAACTTTTTTTCAATTGAAGATGACGATCTCCCCATTCTAACAGACATTTTTGTAGAAATTTTTAGCTTGAGACTGTTTTCTACATTTTCTGGAAGACATGTTTGTTTTACGAAATGATGTGACTTTGGCCAAATTTGTTTTCTCTTTTTTTACTTTGAAGATGGCGATCTACAGGTTTCAATGGACACTTGTGCGGATTTAGTTTGAGCTACGGGCTATATCTATATGTTTTGTATAATACAAATCTTTATAATAGATGATATGATTTTTATAACCTAATTTTGTCATCTCGTATTTTTCAGTTGTAGATGGCGATCTTCGAGTTTCAAGCGACATTTTTGCAGATTTTTTGAGCTTTGGGCTATTTTTCTACATTTTCGAGAAGTTATTTATTAAATGATATGATTTATTGGCCTCATTTTGTCTTCTTTAATTTTCAGTTTAAGATAGCGATCTCCTGTTTCTAACGCACATTTTGCGTATTATTCTGACCTCGAGATTATTTTCTAAAATTTCTGGAAGATATAGATCTTTTTATTAAATGATATGATTTTTGGCTTAATTTTGTCTTCTCTTATTTTCAGTTGAAGATGGTGATCTCCTGTTCCAACGACATTTTTTGTAGATTTTTATTAGCTCAGTGCTATTTTCTATATTTTTATACATGATATGATTTTTATAGGCTACGTTTGACTTTTCTTATTTTTTTTGAAGATGGTGATCTCCCGGTTCCAATGGACATTTTTACAGATTTTTCTTAACTTGAAGCTGTTTTTCTACATTTTCTTGAAGATATGGATTTTTGAGTTGAAGATGACGATCTCTCAGTTCCAACAAACATTTTTGCGGATTTTCTACGCTTTCGGATATTTTATACTTTTGCTATAAGATATGGATCTTTATATTAAATGATATGATTTTTACAGCCTAATTTTGTCTTCTTTTTATTTTTAGTTGAAGATGGCGATCTCCTGGTTCCAACGTAACTTTTTTGCAGATTTTTTGAATTCAGTGCTATTTTATACATTTTGTGAAAGATATAAAACTTTTTATTAAATTATATTATTTTTATAGTTTACATTTGTCTTCTCTTATTATTTTTCAGTTGAAGATGGCCTCTCTCGGCTCCAACGGAATTTTTGTGGATTTTTATGAGCTCCAGGCTATTTTCTACATATTCTGGAAGATAATGGATCTTTATTTTAAATGATATGATTATTATGGTCTTATTTTGTATTCACTTATTTTTCAGTTGAAGATAGTGATCTTTACGTTCCAACAGACATTTTGCGTATTATTCTGACCTTGTGGTTATTTCCTAAATTTTCTAGAATATATGTATGTTTTTATTAATGATATGATTTTTGCCCTAGTTAAAGATAACAATCTCCCGACAAAACATTTTTGCGGATTTTTTGAAATCCGGGCTATTTTTTACATTTATTGAAGATGTGGATCTTTTTATTAAATGATATGATTTTGTAGCCTAATTTTGTCTTCTTTTATTTTTAAGTTAAACAGGGCGATCTTTTTATTAAATGATATGATTTTAAGCCTGATTTTTTCTTCTCTTATATTACAATTGAAGATGACGATCCCCTGGTTCTAATAGACATTTTGCGGATTTTTCTAACGTCGAGCTATTTCCACATTTTTGAAAGTTATGTATCATTTTTGTTAATGATATGATATTTTGACCTTTTTTTCTTCATTTTCTCGAATATATGGATGTTTTCTTAAATGAAATGATTTTTTGGCCTAATTTTTCTTCACTTATTTTTTCGTTGAAGATGGTGATCTGCCGGTTCAACAGATGTTTTCCTGGAGTTTTTTGAGGTCTGTGCTATTTTCTACATTTTCTGTTAGATATGAATATTTTATAATAAATCTTCTGATTTTTATGGCCTAATTTTGTCTTCTTTATTTTTTAGTTGAAAATGGTGATCTCCCGGTTCCAACAAACATTTTTAGGAATTTTTCTGAGTTCGGGGCTATTTTCTATGTTTTATTGGAGACATGGATCCTTTTATAACATGATATGATTATTATAGCCTAAGTTTGTCGTCTTTTATTTTTAAGTTAAAGATGACGATCTCCCTGTTCCAACAAACGTATTAAATGATATGATTTTCATAGACTAAGTTTGTTTTATCATATTTTTCAGCTGAAAATGGTGATCTCCCAGTTCCAACGACATTTTTGCCAATTTTTCTAACTGCGAGACTATTTCAACATTTTCTGAAAGACATGGATCTTTTTATTAAATGATATGAGTTTTGGGCATAATTTTGTCTTCCCTTATTTTTAAGCTGAAGATAGCGATCTCCTGATTTCAACGGACATTTTTGCGGATTTCTTTTGAGATCGAAGCTATTTTCTACAATTTATGTAAGAAATGGATCTTTCATTAAAATGTCCGTGGAATCATAGCATAAGTTTGTCTTCTCTTATTTTTTTCGTTGAAGATCTCGATCTCTCGTTCAACGGACATTTTTGCTGATTTTTCTTAGCTCAGGAAAACTTTCTTCATTTTCTGGAAGATATGGATCTTTTGATTAAATGATATGATTTTTGGCCTAATTTTGTCTTCCTCTTATTTTTTCAGCTTGAAGATTGCGATCCTCCGGTTCTAACAGACATTTTGATGATTTTTTAGAACTCTGGGCAATTTTTAAATTTTTTGTTTGATATGAATTTTTATATTAAATGATGATTTTTATAGCCTAATTTTGCCTTCGCTTATTTTAAGTTGAACATGGCGATTACCATGTTCCAAAGGATATTTTTGTGGATTTTTTTGAGCTCGGGGTTATTTTTTGCATTTTCTGAAATATAAATCTTTTTATTAAATGATATGATTTTGGCCTAATTTCGACTTACCTAATTTTTTCAATTGAAGATGGCGATCTCCCGATTTCAACGTACATTTTTGTTGATCTTTCTCAGTTCTAGGTTAATTTCCACATTTTCTGGAAGATACGGATCGTTTTATTAAATGTTATGATTTTTTGGCATTTTTTTTGTCTTCTCTTATTTTCATATTGCAGAAGGCGATCTCCCGGTTCCAACGAATTTTTGTGTACTTTTCTGAGCTACGGGCTATTTTCGACCTTTTCTAGAAAATATGAATATTTATTTTAAATGATATGATTTTAAGGCAAATTTGCCTTCTTTTATTTTTCAATTTAAAAATGGTGATCTCCCTGTTCCGACGGACATTTTTTTGCGGATTTGTCGGTGTTCCAAGCTATTTTCTACATTTTATTGAAGATATGAATCTTTATATTAAATGATATGGTTTTTATGGCCTATTTGTTTTCTTTTATTTTTAGGTTGAATTTGCCCATCTCCGATTCCAACAGAAATTTTTGCGAACTTTTCCTGAGTTCGGTGGGTTTTCTAGATTTTATTGAAGATATGGATCATTTATTAAATGATATGATTTTTATGGCCTAATTTTGTCTTCTCTATTTTTCAGTTGAAAATGGCCATCTCCAAGTTCCAACAGACATTTTTACAAGTTTTCTGAGCGTGAAGCTCATTTATACATTTTCAACAAACATTTTTGCGTATTTTTCAGTTAAAGATATGAATATTTATATTAAATGATATGATGTTTATAGCCTAAATTATCTTCTCTTATTTTTCAGTTGAAGATGTCGATCTCTCTGTTCTAACGGACATATTTGTGGATTTTTCTCAGCTCGGGGCTATTTTCTATAGTTTATTGAAGATGAGATCGTTTATTAAATGATATGATTTTTTATAGACTAAGTTTGTCTTCTCTTATTTTTCAGTTAAAAATGTAATCTCCTGGTTTGGACAGACAAATTTGCGGATTATTCTGACCTCGAGGCTATTTCTATATTTTCTATAAAATCTGCATCTTTTTATTAACTTATCAGATTTTTGGCCTAATTTTGTCTTCTCATACTTTTCAGATGAAGATTGTGATCTCCCGGTTCCAAGGACATTTTGCGAATTTTTCTTAGCTCCGGGCTATTTTCTACATTTTCTGTAAGATATGGATCTTTAGATTAAATGATATGCTTTTTATAGCCAAATTTTGTTTTCTCTTATTTTTCAGTTTGTGATGATCTCCCGACAGACATTTCTGAGTGTTTTTTGAGCTAAAGACTATTTTTACATTTATTGAAGATATGGATTTTTTTATTAAATGATATGATATTTGTATCCTAAATTTTTCGTCTGTTATTTTTTAGTTGACATGGCGATCTCCTGGTTCCAACGGCCATCTCTTTTGATTTTTCTTGGCTCGGAACTATTTTTCTATAATTTCGGGATGTTATGGAACTTTATAAAATGGGTATGATTTTTTGGCCTAATTTTATTTCTATTATTTTTTATTTGAAGATGGCAAAATCCCGGGTCCAACACACATTTTGGTAGATTTTTTCTGAGCTCGGAATATTTTCTACGTTTTTTTGAAGATGTGGTTCATTTTATTAATGATATGATTTTTACAGACTAAGTTTATCTCTCTTATTTTCAGTCGAAGATGGTGATATCTCGATTCCAGCGGAATTTTTAACTGAATTTTTCTGATCTCGGGGCTATTTTCTAAATTTTATGGAAGATATGTATATTTTTATTAAATGATATGATTTTTATAGCCTAAGTTTGTCTTTTCTTTTTTTAGTTAAATATGGCGATCTCATTGTTCCAACTGACAATTTTGCGGATTTTTCTGAGCTCGAGACTATTTTTCAATATTTTTCGGAAGATATGAATCTTTTATTAATGATATGATTTTTTGGACTAATTTTGTATTCTTTTTCGTTAAAAATGGCGACCTCCCACTTCTAACGGATATTTTTTACAGATTTTTCTGAGTTCGGTTGATTTTCTACATTTTTTGTTAGATATGTATCTTATATTAAATAATATGATTTTATAGTCTATTTTTGTCTTCTCTTACTTTTCAGTTGAAGATGGTGATCTCTTGGTTTCAACGAAAATTTTTGCGTATTTTCTGAGTTCAGGGATATTTTCTGAAAGATAAGGATCTTTATAGTAATTGATATGATTTTTGTTTGCCTAGTTTTTGTCTTCTCTTATTTTCAAGTTGATGATGTCGATCTTTTCATTAATGATAATATCTTTGGCCTTATTTGTTTTCTCTTATATTTTTGTGATGATAGCGAGTCTCCTGGTTCCAAAAGACATTTTTGCAGTTTTTTCTGAACATCGAATTATTTTTCACATATTCTGGAAGATATGGATCGGTTTATTAAATGATATTAGAGAAGAAAAAATAGGCCAACAATATCCGTTGAAATCACCGTATCTTCAGCTGAAAATATAAGAAAGAAAAAGTTTGAACCGGGAAATCACCATCTTCATCTATAAAAATGTCTGTTGTAACCAGGATACCGCCATCTTCAACTGATAAATTTTCATATATCATTTTCTGACCTCGGTTTTATTTTCTACATTTTATGAAATATATATCTTTTATTAAGTGATAAGATTTATAGCCTAAATTTTTCTTCTCTTATTTTCTCATTGAAGATGGTGATCTTTTTATTAAATGATTATGATTTTAGCCTAATTTTGTCTTTTCTTATATTCCACTTGAAGATGGCGATTAATCGGTTCCGATAGAAATTTTTACGGATTTTTCTGAGCTCCAGGCTATTTCCCACATTTTTGGAAGATATGTATCATTTTATCAAATGATATAATATTTTGGCCTAATTTTGCCATCTCTTATTTTTTTATTTGAAGATGGTGATCTCCGGTTCCAACGGACATTTTTTGTGTATTTTTCTGAGCTCGTGGGCTATTTTGTATACTTATGGTAGATAAGAATATTTATATTAAATGATATAATTTATATATCCTATTTTTTCTTCAATTATTTTCAGTGAAAATGGAGACTCCATGTACCAACAGAGATTTTGCGGATTTTTCTGAGCACCCTGCTATTTTCTACATTTTATTAAAGATATGAATCTCTTTATAAAATGACAAGATTTTTATAGCTTAATTTTGTCTTCTGATAATTTTCAGTTGAAGATGGCGATCTCCAAGTTCCAACGGACATGTTTACAGATTTTTTCTTAGTTTGGGCTTTTTCTACATTTTCTGGAAGATATAAATCTTTTTATTAACCGATATGATTTTTGGCCTAATTTTGTCTTCTCTTTTTTCAGTTGAATATTGCGATCTAACAGTTCCACCACACATTTGTATGGATTTTTTTGAACTCGGTGCTATTTTCTACATTTTATGGCAGATATGTACCTTTTTATTAAATGATATTATTTTTTTCTCCTAATTTTGTCTTCTTTTATTTTTCAGTTGAAGATGGCGATCTCCCGGTTCAACGGATACTTCTTCAGATTTTTCTGAGCTTCGAGTTGTTTTCTACATTTCCTACATGATATGAATCTTTATATTAAATGATATGAAATTTATAACCTAATTTGCCTTCTCTTATTATTCAGTTGAAGATGGCGATCCCCTGGTTCCAACAGACATTTTTACTGTTTTTGAGCCCGGTGCTATTTTTCTACATTTTTTTCGGGATGGTATGAATCTTTGTATTAAATGATACGATTTTTTGACCCTAATTTTTTCTTCTCTTATTTTTCAATTGAGATGGTGATCTACCGGTTCCAACTAACATTTTTGTAGGATTTTCTGAGCTCCGGGCTGTTTTGCACATTTTCGAAAGTTATGTATTTTTATATTAATGATATGATTTTTATAGCCTAAGTTTGTCTTCTCTTATTTTTCTTGGTGAAGATGGCGATCTTTCGGTTGCTACGACATTTTTGTATATTTTGAGTTCGGTGCTGTTTTCGACATTTTATGGAAGACATAGAACTTTTTATTAAATGATATGATTTATAACCTACATTTGTCTTCTCTTATTTTTTCAGTTAAAGATGGCGATCTCCATGTTCAAGCAGACATTTTTGCAGATTTTTAGCTTGAGGCTTTTTATGCAATGATATGGTTTTTGGCCTAATTTTGTCTTCTCTATTTTTACTTTGAATATGGCGATCTCCCGGTTCCAATGGACATCTCATGCGGATTTATGACAAGCTAGGGCTATTTTCGATATTTTTTGTATAATATAATCTTTGTATTAAACGATATGATTTTTATAACCTAATTTTGTCATCTCTTTTTTTATTTGAAGATGGTGATCTCAGGTTCCAAGGACATATTTGCATATTAGTCTGAGCATGGGGCTATTTTTCTACATTTTCGAGAAGTTATGACTTTTTATTAAATGATATTATTATTTGACCTAATTTTGTTTTCTTTTATTTTACGATTGAAGGATAGCAATCTCCCATTTCTAATGACATTTTGCGTATTATTCTGAACTTGGGACTATTTTCTAAATTTTCTGGAAGATATGGATCTTTTTATTAAATGATATGATTTTTGGCCGATTTTCGACTTCTCTTATTTTCAGTTGAAGATGGCGATCTCCCTGTTCCAACAGAAATTTTCGTGGATTTTTTAAGCGCAGTGCTATCTTCTATATTTTTATAAATGATATGATTTTTAGACTATGTTTGTCTTCTGTTTTTTTTTCATTTGAAAATGGCGATCTCCCAATTCCAATGGACATTTTTGCGGATTTTTACTTAACTTTTGGCTTTTTTCAACATTTTCTGGAAGAAATGGATCTTTTATGAAATGATACGATTTTTGGCCTAATTTTGGCTTCTTTATTTTTCAGATGACGATGACGATCTCCTGGTTCCCAACGAACATTTTTTACGGATTTATCTGACCCTCTGTGAACCTTTATATTAAGTGACATGATTTTTATATCCTAATTTTGTCTTCTCTTATTTTTTTAAGTTGAAGATAGCAATCTCCCGGTTTCAACGAACATTTTTGCAGATTTTTTAAGCTCGTGCTATTTTCTAACTTTTATGGAAGATATAAAGCTTTTTATTAAATGAATATTATTTTTAAAGCCTACAATTGTCTTCTCTTATTTTTTTAGTTTAATATGGCGATCTTTCAGTTCCAACGGAAATTTTTGCAGATATTTTTGAGCTCCAGGTTATTTTCTACATATTTTGGAAGATATGGACCTTTGGATAAATGATATGATTTTTATGGTCTAAATTTTTCTTCTCATAATTTTCAATTGAATTATGGCGATCTTTCGGTTTCCAACCGATATTTTTGTGTATTATTCTGACATCGGGGTTATTTTTTAAATTTCTAGAATATATGTATCTTTTTATTAAATGATATGTTTTTTGGCCTAATTTTATCTTCTCTTATTTTTCTGTTGAAAATGGCGACCTCTCGGTTCCAACGGACTTTTTTTGTGGATTTTTATGAACTCGATGTTACTTTCTATATTTTATGAAAAATGATGATCTTTTTATTAAATGATATGATTTTCATAGCCTATATGTGTCTTTTCCTATTTTTTTAGTTGAAAATGACGATCAACCCGTTTCAACAAAAAATTTTGCGGATTTTTCTTAGTTTGGGACAACTTTTCTTCCTTTTCAAGAAGATATGGATATTTTTATGAAATCCTATGATTTTGGCCCCATTTTGTCTTCTCTCTTTTTCAGTTGAAGATGACGATCTCCGAGTCCAATTTACATTTGTGCAGATTTTTTGAGCTCCAGGCTATTTTCTGCATTTTCTATAAGATATGGATCTTTATATTAAATGATATGATTTTTATAGACTAATTTTGTCTTCTCTTATTTGTCAGTAGAAGATGGCGATCTCCGATTTCAACGGACATTTTTGTCGATTTTACTAAGCTTGTGTTTATTTTCTATATTTTCGGGATGTTATGGATCTTTTTATTAAATGATATGATTATTTGGCTAAATTTTGTCTTCTTTTATTTTTTTGCTAAAGATGGCAATCATCCTGGTTCCAACAAACAGTTTTTGCGGATTGTCCTGACTTCGGGCTATTTTCCACATTTTCTGGAAGATATGGATCTTCTTGTTAAATGATTTGATTTTTGGCCTAATTTTGCATTCTCTTATTTTTTTAAATTGAAGATGGCGATCTCTCGGTTCCAATTGATATTTTTTGCGGATTTTTCTGAGCTCGGTGCTATTTTCTACATTTTATGGAATATATGTATCTTTCTATTAAATGAGATGATTTTTATAGCCTTCATTTTTACTCTTTT
>CM061135.1:102882495-102997285 GCA_030789695.1 Scilla litardierei | reverse complement strand
AAATTATATCATTTAATATAAAGATTCTTTTCTTAAAGAAAGTGTACAAAATATCTCTGAACTCAGAAAAATCCGCAAAAATGGCCATTAGAACTGAGAGATCACCATCTTCAACTGAAATATAAGCGAAGACAAAATTCGGCCAAAATATCATATATGATACATAACTTCCAAAAAAGTGGAAAATACCCCGGAGGTCAAAAAATCTGCAAAAATGTCCGTTGGAACCGAGAGGTCGCCATCTTCAACCGAAATATAAGAGAAGACAAGATTAGGCCACAATATCATTTAATTTAAAAAAGATTGCCATCGTCAACTGGAAAATAAGAGAAGACCAATTTAGGCAATAAAATCAAATCAACAATAAAATGATCCATATCTTTCATAAAATGTAGAAAATAGTATCAAGCTCAGAAAATAATATATAATAATGTTATCAGTTGAAAATGGTGATATCCTGGTTACAATGAACATTTTAATAGGTGAAGATGGAAATTTTCCGGTTCCAAATTTTTATCTTCTCTTATATTTCAGTTGAAAGTGGCGATTTCCCAATTTCAACGGACATTTTTTGGCCTAATTTTGTCTTCTCTAATATCATTTAACAAAACGATCCATATCTACCAGAAAATTTGAAAAATAGCCCGGAGCGCAGAAAAATCCATAAAAATGTCCGTTGGAACCGGGAGATCGCCATCTTCAACCGAAATATAAGGATGACAAAATAAGGCTAAAAATCATTTTTTATTTAAAAAGACACCATCATCAACTGGAAAATAAGAGAAGCCGAAATTAGGCAACAAAAATCATATCAATTAATATAAAGATCCTTACATTCATGAAAATATAGAAAATAGCCCCGAGCTCAAAAACATCCGTAAAAATGTTCTTTAAAACTGGGAGATCACCATCTTCATCTAAAAAAGAGAAGAAAAAATTGGGTCAAAAAAATCATATCATTTACTAAAAAGATCCACAACTTCCCACATATGTAGAAAATTAGCCCCTAGCTCAACAAAATCGATAAAAATATCCGTTGGATCCGGGAAATCTCCATCTTCCACGGAATAATAAGAGAAAACAAAATTAGGTTATAAAAGTTATATCATTTATTATAAAGATTCAATTCATATAAAAAATGTAGAAAATAGATCGAAGCTCGGAAAAATATGGAAAAATGTCCGTTGCAACTTGTAGATCGTCATCTTCAACTGAAAAATAAAAGAAGATAAATTAGTCCAAAAATCTTATCATTTAATAAAAAGATACATATCTGCCATAAAATATTAAAAATAGTACCGAGGACAGAAAAATCCACATAAATGTCCATTTGAACCGGGAGATTGCAACATTCAACATGAAAAAAGAGAAGACAAAATTAGGACAAAAAATCATATCAGTTAATAAAAAGATTCATATCTTCAAGAAAATTTAGAAAAAAGCCCAAAGCTAAGCAAAATCCACAAAAATGTCCGTGGAAACCGGGAGATCGCCATATTCAACTGAAAAAATATGAGAAGACAAAATTAGGCTACAAAAATCTTGTCATTTAATAAAGATATCCATATCTTTGATGAAATGTAGAAAATAGCATGGAGCTCAAAAAATCCGCAAAAATGTTTGTTGGAATCGTAAGATTGTCATCTTCAACTGTAAAATAAGAGAAGAAAAAATTAGGATATAAAAATCATATCATTTAATATAAAGATTCTTATCTTACAGAAAGTCTACAAAATAGCTCAGAGCTCAGAAAAATCCACAAAAATGTTCGTTGGAACCGAGCGATCGCAATCTTCAACCGAAATATAAGCGAAGACAAAATTAGGCCAAAATATCATATCATTTAATAAAATGATGCATAACTTCCAAAAAGTGGAAAATAGCACGAAGGTAAAAACAATCCGCAAAAATGTCCGTTGGAACCTAGAGATCACCATCTTCAACCGAAATATAAGAGAAGACAAAATTAGGCCAAATTATCATATCATTTATTAAAATGATATATAGTTCCCAAAAAGTGGAAAATAGCCAGGCGCTCAAAAAAAATCCGCAAAAATGCCCATTGGAACCGAGAGATCGTCATCTTCTACTGGAATATAAGAGAAGAAAAAATTAGGCAAAAAATCATTTCTTTTAATAAAAAGATCGCAATCTTCAACTGGAAAATAAGAGAAGATAAATTTAGGCTATAAAAATCATTTCACTTAATAAAAAGATCCTTATCTTTCATAAAATATAGAAAATAATACCAAGCTCAGAAAATGTATATAAAAATCTTATCAATTGATGATGGCAATATGCCGGTTACAATAAACATTTTTATAGATAAAGATGGAGATTTCTCGGTTCCGAATTTTGTCTTCTCTTATATTTCAGTTGAAGATGGCGATTTCCCGGTTTTTAACGGACATTTTTTGGCCTAATTTTGTCTTCCCGGATATCATTTAATAAAACGATCCTTATCTTACAGAAAATGTGAAAAATATCCATGAGCTCAGAAAAATCCGAAAAATGTCCGTTGGAACAGGGAGATCGCCATCTTCGATCGAAATACAAGCGAAGAAGACAAAATTTGGCCAAAAAATCATATCTTTAATAAAAAGATCGCCATCATCAACTGGAAAATAAGAGAAAACAATATTGGACAACAAAAAGCATATCAATTAATATAAAGATCCTTATCTTCCAAAAAAATATAGAAAATAGCACTGACCTCAGAAAAACAAGCAAAAAATTCTGTTGGAAACGGGAAATCGCCCTCGTCAACTGCAAAATAAGAGAAGACAAAATTAGGCCATTAAATCATATCATTTAATAAAAAGATCTATCTAACGGAATATGTAGAAAATACTGCAGAGCTCAAAAAAATCCACAAAAATGTCTGTTGGAACCCGAAAACTGCCATCTTCATCTGAAAAATAAGAGACGACTAAATTAGGCCATAAAAATCGTATCATTTAATATAAAGATTCATATCTTACAGAAACTATAGAAAATAACCCGGAGCTCAGAAAATTCTGCAAAAATTTCCGTTGAAACCAGGAGATCGCCATATTCAATTGAAAAAGAGAGACGAAAAACTTAGTCTATAAAAATCATATCATTTAAGAAAAAGATCCATATCTTCAATAAACATTAGAAAATAGTACGGAGTTTATAACATCTTCAACTAAAAAAATCAAAGAAGACATAATTAGGCTATAAAAATCATATCGTTTAGTATGAAATTCATATCTTACAGAAAATTAAGAAAATAGCACGGAGCTCAGAAGAATTCATAAAATGTCAATTGGAACCGGGCGATTGCCATATTCAATTAAAAAATATGAGAAGATAAAATTAGGCCTAAAAATCATATCATTTAATAAAAAGATCTTTAACTTTCCGAAAATATAGAAAAATAGTCCCAAGCTCAGAAAAAGCCGGAAAAATATCCGTTGGAACTGGAACATCGCCATCTTCAACAGAAAAATAAGAGAAGACAAAAGTAGGCTATAAAAATCATATCACTTAATATTAAAAGCCTTATGTTTAAGAAAATTTAGAAAATAGCACTGATCATAGAAAAATCTGCACAAATGTCCATCGGAAATGGCAGATTGCCATCTTCAACTTAAATATGAGAAGACAAAATTAGGCCAAAAAATCATATCATTTAATAAAAAGATCTATAACTTCCCAAAAATGTAGAAAAATAGTCCCAAGCTCAGTAATATCTGCAAAAATGTCATTTGGAAGCGGAGATCGACATCTTCAAGTGAAAATTAAAAGAAACAAAATCATGCTAAAATTCATGTCATTTAATAAAAAGCACCGTAAGTTCAATAAAATATGGAAAATAGCCCTGAGCTCAGAAAAATTCGTAAAAATTTCTATTGGAATAGGGAGATCATCATTTTCAACTTAAAAATAAGAGAATACAAATTTAGTCAATAAAAATCATATCATTTAATATAAAGATTCATATCTTATAGAAAATGTAGAAAATAGCCCGAAGCTCAAAAAATTCTGCACAAATGTAAATGGAACAGGGAGATCGCCATCTTCAACTGAAAAGGAAAGAAGACAAAATTGGGCCAAAAAATCTTATCATTAAATAAAAATATACATATCTTCCAGAAAAGAAAGAAAAATAGTTCCAATCGAAGAAAAATCCGCAAAAATTTCTGTTGAAACGGGTATATCGCCATTTTCAACTGAAAAACTAAGAGAAGACAAATGTAGGCTATGAAAATCATATCATTTAATAAAAATATCCTCATCTTTTAAAAAATATAGAAAATGTGGAGAATAACCTAAAGGTCAAAAAATCCGCAAATATCTCTTTTGGAACCGTGAGAACGCAATCTTCAACTGAAAATAAGAGAAGACAACACTAGGCCAAAAATGCATAGCATTTAATAAAATGATCCATATCTTCCTTAAAATGAAGAAAAATCGCCCCAAGCTAGCAAAAATATGTAAAAATATCCGTTGGAACTAGTAGATTGCAATATTCAATTGTAAAATTAAGAGAAGAAAAACGTAGAATATAAAAAACATATCATTTAATAAAAATTTCATATCTTTCGTAAAATGTAGAAAATAGCACCGAGCTTCGAAAAACCACGAAAATTTTCGTTGGAGCCGGAAGATCGCTATCTTCAATTGAAAAAAAATACAAAAAATTAGGCCAAAAATCATCTTATTTAATAAAAATATCACTATCATCAAGAAAATTTAGAAAATAGCACCGAGGTCAGAATAATCTGCAAAAATGTCCGTAGGAACAAGGAGATCACCATCTTCAACTGAAAAATAGGAGTAAACAAATTTAGGCCAAAAATCATATCATTTAATAAAAAGATTCATAACTTCACAAAAATGTAGAAAAATAGTCCCGAGCTCAGAAAAATTCGCAAAAATGTCTGTTGGAACCGGTAGATCGCAATCTTCAATTGAATAATAAGAGCAGAAAATTTTAGGCTAAAATCATGTCATTTAATAAAAAGAGTCATATCTTCAATAAAATATAGAAAATAGCCCCGAGAACAGAAAAATCCCTAAAATACCCATTGGAACAGGGATATCGCCAACTTCAACTAAACAATAAGAGAAGATAAAATTAGGGCAAAATGATATCATATAATAAAATGATCCATATCTTCCAGAAAATGCAGAAAATAGTCACATGGTCAGAAAAATCCGCGAAATTTTTTTGGAACAAATAAATCACTATCTTCAATTGAAAAAAAAGAGAAGACGAAATTGGGCAAAAAAATCATATCATTTAATTTATAGATACTTATCTTACAAAAAATTTAGAAAATAGGCAGGAGCTGAGAAACAACCGCAAAAATGTCAGGTGTAATCGAGAGATCGACATCTTAATCAAAAAAATAAGAGAAGACAAAATTAGGCTTAAAATCAAATTATATACTAAAAAGATCTATTTCTTCCAGAAAATGTAGAAAATAGCCTCTAGTTCAAAAAATCCCCAAAAATATCCGTTGGAACCGAGAGAATGCCATCTTCAGCTGAAAAAATAAGAGAAGACAAAAGTAGGCCAAAAATCAAATTATTTAATAAAATGATCCATATCTTCCACAAAATGTAGAAAAATTGCCCCAAACTTTGAAAATGTACAAAAATGTCGGTTAGAACCCGGAGATCGCCATCTTCGTCTAAAATATGAGAAGACAAAATTAGGCCAAAAAATCATATTATTTATTAAACAGATCCACTTCTTCCAGAAAATATAGAAAATAGCTTATATATGAAACAAATCCGCAAAAATATCTGTTAGAACCGGAAGATGCCATCTTAAACTTAAAAATAAGAGAAGACAAAATTAGGCCAAAAAATCACATCATTTAATAAAATGATCCATATCTACCATATAATGTAGAAAAAATAGCCCCAGGATAAGAAAAATCAGCAAAAATGTCTGTTGGAACAGATAGATTGCCATATTCAACTTAAAACAAATAAGAGAAGACAAACGTTGAATATAAAAAAATATCATTTAATAAAAGATCCATATCTTACATAAAACGTAGAAAATAGCATCGAGTTGAAAAAAATCTGAAAAAAATATCCGTTGGAACAGCAAATCACCATCTTCAACTAAAAATAAGAGTAGATGAAATTACGCCACAAATTATATCATTTAATTAAAAGATGCAAATCTTCTATAAAATTTAGAAAATAGCCCGTAGGTCGGAATAATCTGCAAAAATGTCCATTGGAACCGGGAGATCACCATCTTTAATTGAAAAAAGAGAAGACAAAATTAGGACGAAAAATCATATCATTTCATAAAAATACATATCTTACAGAAAATATAGAAAAATAGTCCCAAGCTTTGAGAAAAATTCCGTTGAAACCGGTAGATTTGTTCCTTCACCAGAAAAAAAGAGTAAAAATGAAGGCTATAAAAATCATCTCATTTAATAGAAAGATACATATATTCCATAAAATGTAGAAAATAGCACTGAGCTCAGAAAAATCCGCAAAAATATCAATTGAAACCGAGAGATCGCCATCTTCAATATAAAAAATAAGAGAATGCAAAATTAGGCCAAAAATCAAATCATTTAACAAGAAGATCCATATCTTCCAGAAAATGTGGAAAATAGCCCGAAGTGAGGACAATCCGCAAAAAATGTTTGTTGGAACCAGGAGATTGCCATCTTTAGCAAAAAAAATGAGAGAAGACAAAATTTTGCCAAATAATCATATCATTTAATAAAAAGATCCATAACATCCCGAAAATATAGAAAATAAACACGAGCTTAGCAACATTGACAAAAAATGTCCGTTGAAATCGGGAGATTGCCATCTTCTACTGACAAATAAGTGAAGACAAAATTAGCATATAAAAATCATATCATTTAATATAAAGATCCATATCTTATAGAAAATGCAGAAAATAGCCCGGAGCTCAAAAGTTCTGCACAAATGTAAATTGGACTCCGAGATCGCCATCTTCAACTGAAAAAGAGAGAAGACAAAATTGGGCCAAAAATCATAGGATTTAATAAAATTATCCATATCTTCCTGAAAAGGAAGAAAAGTTGTCCCAAACTAAGAATAATCCGCAAAAATTTCTGTTGAAACGGGTTGATCGTCATTTTCAACTAAAAAAAATAAGAAAAGACACATATATGCTATGAAAATCATATCATTTAATAAAAAGATCATCATTTTTCATAAAATATAGAAAGTAACATCGAGTTCATAAAAATCCACAAAAAAGTCCGTTGGAACCGAGAGGTCGCCGTTTCAACAGAAAAATAAGAGAATATAAAATTAGGCCAAAAATCATATCATTTAATAAAAAGATACATATATTCTAGAAAATTTAGAAAATAGCCACGATGTCAGAATAATACGCAAAAATATCTGTTGGAACCGAAAGATCGCCATATTCAATTGAAAAATATGAGAAGAAAAATTTAGACCATAAAAATCATATCATTTAATCCAAAGGTCCATATCTTCAAAAATATGTAGAAAATAACCGGGAGCTCAGAAGAATCTGCAAAAATTTCCGTTGGAACTGAAAGATCGCCATATTAAACTGAAAAAAATAAGAGAAGACAATTGTAGGCTTTAAAAATAATATTCATTTAATAAAAAGTTCTATATCTTCCATAAAAGTTAGAAAATAGCACGAGCTTAAAAAATCCGCAAAAATGTTCGTTGAAACCGGGAGATTGCCATCTTCAACTAAAAAATAAGAGAAGAAAAAATTAGGATATAAAAATCATATCATTTAATATAAAGGTTCACAGAGGTCAGATAAATCCGTAAAAAATGTTCGTTGGAACCAGGAGATCGTCATCGTCATCTGAAAAATAAAGAAGCCAAAATTAGGCCAAAAATCATATCATTTCATAAAAAGATCCATTTCTTCCCGAAAATGTTGGAACAAAGCCAAAAGTTAAGTAAAATCCGCAAAAATGTCCATTGGAACTGGGAGATCGCCATCTTCAAATGAAAAAATAACAGAAGACAAACATAGTCTATAAAAATAATATCATTTATAAAAATATAGAAAATAGCACTGCGCTTACAAAAATCCACGAAAATTTCTGTTGGAACAGGGAGATCGCCATCTTCAACTGAAAATAAGAGAAGTCGAAAATAGGCCAAAAATAATATCATTTAATAAAAAGATCCATATCTTCCAGAAAATTTAGAGAATAGTCCCAAGTTCAGAATAATACGCAAAATGTCCATTAGAAATGTGAGATTGCTATCTTCAATCGTAAAATAAAAGAAAACAAAATTAGGTCAAATAATAATATCATTTAATAAACAGTCCATAACTTCTCGAAAATGTAGAAAAATAGCCCCATGCTCAGACTAATCTGCAAAAATGTCCCTTGGAACCTGAGATCACCATCTTCAAATAAAAAAAAGAGATGCCAAAATTAGGTTATAAAAATCATATTGTTTAATATAAAGAATATATTATACAAAAATATCGAAAATAACCCTAGCTCGTAATAAATCCGCACAGATGTCCATTGGAACCGGGAGATCGCCATATTCAAAGTAAAAAATAGAGAAGACAAAATTAGGCCAAAAACATATCATTGCATAAAAAGCCTCAAGCTAAAAAAATCTGCAAAAATGTCTGCTTGAACATGGAGATCGTCATCTTTAACTGAAAAAATAAGAGAAGACAAATGTAGGTTATAAAATCATATTATTTAATAAAAAGTTCTATGTCTTCCATAAAATGTTGAAAACAGCACCGAGCTCAAAAATATACAAAAATGTCCGTATCAACCGAAAGATCGCTATCTTCACCAGAAAAATAAGAGAAGACAAATTTAGGCTATAAAAATCATATCATTTAATATAAAAATACATAACTTTTCGAAAATGTGGAAAACAACCCGGAGCTCAGAAAAATCTGCAAAAATGTTCGTTGGAACCGGTAGATCACCATCTTCAATTGAAAAATAAGAGAAGAAAAAATTAGGTCAAAAAATCGTATAATATAATACAAAGATTCATACCATCCCGAAAATGTAGAAAAATAGCACCGGGCTCAAAAAATCAGTAAAAATGTCCGTTGGAACCAGGGGATCGCCATCTTCAACTGAATAATAAGAGAAGGCAAAATTAGGTTATAAATTTCATATCATTTAATATAAAGATTCATATCATGCAGGAAATGTATACAACAACTCGAAGCTCAGAAAAATCTGAAGAAATATCCGTTGGAACCGGGAGATCGCCATCTTCAACTGAAAAATAAAAGAAGACAAAATTAGGAGAAAAAAATAATATCATTTAATAAAAAGTAACATATCTGCCATAAAATGTAGAAAATAGCACCGAGCGCAGAAAAATCCATACAAATGTTTGTTGGAACTATTAGATCGCAATATTCAACTGAAAAAAGAAAAGACAAAATTAGGCCAAAATCATATCGGTTAATAAAAGATTTATATCTTCCAGAAAATGTAGCAAAAAGCCCATAACTAAGAAAAATCTGTAAAAATGTCCGTTGGAACCTGGAGATCGCCATCTTCAACTGAAAATTATCAGAAGATGAAATTAGGCTATAAAAATCTTGACATTTTATAAAGAGAATCGTATCTTTAGACAATAGCATGGTGCTTAGAAAAATCCGCAAAAATCTCCGTTGGTACATGGAGTAGCCATTTTCAACTGAAAAATAATTGAAGAAAAAATAGGATATATAAATTATATCATTTAATATAAAGATTCTTATCTACCATAAAGTATACAAAATAGCCCACGAGCTCAGAAAAATACACAAAAATGTCCGTTGGAACCGGGAGATCGCCATCTTCAAATAAAAAAATAAGAGAAGGCAAAATTAGGCCAAAGTATTATATCATTTGATAAAATGATACATAACTTCCAAAAATGTGGGAAATAGCCTGGAGCTCAGAAAAATCCGCAAAATATCTATTGGAACCGATTAATCGCCATCTTCAACTGGAATATAAGAAAAGACAAAATTAGGCTAAAATCATATCATTTAATAAAAAGATCACCATCTTCAATGAGAAAATAAGAGAAGAAAATTTTAGGCTATAAAAAAATCTTATCAATTAATAAAAAGATATATATCTTTCATAAAATGTAGAAAAAAACACCAAGCTCAGAAAATGATATATGAAAATTTTATCAGTTGAAGATGGCGGTATTCTGGTTACAACATACATTTTTATAGATGAAGATGGTGATTTCCTGGTTCAAAATTTTTTCTTTTCTTATATTTCAGTTGAAGATATGGCGATTTCCTGATTTCAACGAATATTGTTGGCCTAATTTTGTCTTCTCTAATATCATTTAATAAACTGATCCATATCTTCCAGAATATGTGATAAATAATTCGATGTTCAGAAAAATCCGTAAAAATGTCTGTTGGAACCAGGAGGTCGCTATCATCAACAGAAATATAAGAGAAAACAAATAAGGCCAAAAATATTATCATTTAATAAAAAGATCGACATCATCAACTGGAAAATAAGAGAAGACAAAAACTAGGCAACAAAAATTATATCAATTACTATAAAGATCCTTGTCTTTCAGAAAATATCCCTGAACTCAGAAAATACGCAAAAATTCTCGTTGAAACCAAGAGATCACCGTCTTCAACTGAAAAGTAAGAGAAGACAAAAATAGACTATAAAAATCATATTATTTAATATAAAGATACATATCTAACAAAAAATGTAGAAAATCAACCGAACTCAGAAAAATCCGTAAAAAATATCTGTTAGAAGTGGGAGGTCGCCATTTTTAACGAAAAAAGAATACAAAATTAGTCCAAAAAATCATATCATTAAATAAAAGGATTCACATCTTCCGAAAAATATTGAAAAATAGCCTCGAGCTCAGAAAAATCCGCAAAATTGTCCGTTGGAACAAGGAGATCGCCATATTTAACAAAAAAGAGAAGACGAACTTATGCTATAAAAATCATATCATTTAATAAAAAGATACATATCTTCCATAAAATTTAGAAAATAGCACAAGATCAGAAAAAATCAGCAAAAATTCCGCTGGAAATGAGATATCACCATCTTCGACTGAAAAATAAGAGAAGATAAACTTAGTCTGTAAAAATTATATCATTTAATAAAATGAATCACATCTTCAAAAAATTGTAGAAAATATTCCGAGCTCAGAAAAATCTACAAAAATGTGGGTTGGACTTTTGCCATCTTCAAATAAAAAATAATTGTAACGGTCGCTTTCCGAGCGTACTTTGTTCGTGCACGTGCTTTTGACCGTGCACATATTTATTTTAGACTCTGTTTGTTTGTGAACACTTTAGTGGGATATGTCGTTATGAACGTCTCCGAGAGTATTAAATTGTGGCACTAATTTGGAACGACATTTCTCGGGTCGTTCTCCCACGATTTGATCTTATTCGAAGAGACGTTGTGATTTTCACTTTTGACGTGAGACGTTTCTATTTTTAGTTTCGTCCCTCGACGTCGAAATTGAGAACCGTCTTCCTAGTTTTCTTTCTCTCGTCGTCCCGATCACCCCAATATTTATTTCACAATTTTTGGATTTCATTTGACCTATTTTACATTTTTGGCCAAGCTTAAAATATTTTTAAATACTAAGTTTTAAAGTATTTTCGACCCAATATAATTTCTATTAGATTATAACTCTTCAAAACATTTTTGACTCTTCCTAGCCCCTTGGCCGCACCCCTATTGCTTGAGATATAGTGTGTGTGAATTTTTGGGTTTAAAATTGATTAAAAAGCAATTTTAATTCAAATTAAACCCTAGACTTGGTCAAACCCATCTACACTATATATAGGAGGCTTAGGACACCCATTTCCCTCAAGCAATCAACCCTAGCCGTCACAAAAAACCCCCAAACTTTTGCATCCACACTTGCGACGTTCGTCGAAGCCGCAGCTTGCAGCCGCTCGCGCCCGACCGACGATTTCCCTCGTTTTCCCTCGGTCTGACCGAGGCCTCGCTCCACATCGCCGCTCCGTACCGCACCCAGTCGTCCGCTGCAACGTTGCAACCCCCCGCACCCCACTACGACCGAGAGCCCCTCTCGGTCTGACCGAGAGATTTCCCCGCACCGCCAATCCGCTCCCCACGTTGCAACTGCAACGTTGCAACCCCCGTAGCGACCGATGCCGCTCGGTCTGACCGAAGCACTCCCCAGCTCCGCAACGTCCCCCCCGCTCCGTTGCAACCCTGCTCGCTGCAACCCCCGCTCCCAAGTGCCCGACTGAAGGAATTCCTCGCAGCGGCCCGCTGCGACCGAGAGCCCGCATCTCCGCAGCGACCAACCGACCCCGCTGCTGTGCTCTCTCGGTCTGACCGAGAGAAATCCTCGCAGCGGCTCGGTCTGACCGAGCGACTTTCCTCGCAACCCCTCATCCGTCGCACCACTTGCAACCGTGGGCCCCCAAGTTCTCCAGAGTTGTTGTGGGTTCCCCATTGACCCTTAGCACTGTGGTGGGCCCCACTACAGTGTTCTCATCACCGTTTTGACTATTTTGACGTTGCGACAAGTCGTATCCCCTTCGTCGAACGTGCTAGCATTGGAATCTTGGTTCGTTGATCTGGTTACTGCCCAGACAATTCGAGCGAGGAATCTGATCTGGAAATTGGACTAGGAGCGTGTTCTTATATTCCAACCCCTGGCGTTGCTATCCGACGCCAGTGTAGCTCTCGCGTCGTGTTGAGGTAACGTTCTGCACCCCTAGGACCCCCAACCACAGCCTGTTAAACAAGATTAAAATTGATGATTTTAAATTGTTTTAAATTCACTAATCAAGATTAATAATATGGGACTGTAGGCTGGTGGCATAGGTTGTCTGTGACTTGTGGACTTTTGGACAGTGTTTTTCAGACGTCAGATTTGCAGGCAAGTGAAACTTGCCGTCTTCTTGTTTAGGCCATGTTTTAGGCCGCTTTTTGTACCGTAGCGTAAAAGAGACTAGGCAGTGAAATTATAGCTGCCTAGACGCCCATTTGATCTAGCTTGACAACGAAGATAGATCCGACCCCTTTTACTTGCTCATGTCATTCATGCATCCTTATCTGTCATGTTTAATTTCCTTATCTGTACGCCTTGCTACTTGCCATGCCATGTCATCCATGCATTGAATGTTGCATTCGTAGCACACGCTACATACTTGTACTTCCTTGTTCAGGCTAGGCACCTGCTTTTGCGGGCACAACCCTATGCCAAATACACTTCCTGGCTCGTGATCCAGAAGCGAGCATTTCGTGTTCGGGGGTAAGGCCCTGACTCGATACACGTGGATGGGTAGGGATAAGCGATCACTTGAGTGTAAGAGTTGGCCCGTACAGCCACTCTAGCCAAAAGGCGTAATCCCTGTGCACGACGTGCTTACTAGACTTGTCCTTGTCTTTGTGATTGTTCTTGCAAACTTAATATCCATGTCATGATTTAAATGCCAGTTTTTCATGCCATGCTCGTACTTTACTTCACTTGTTGCACTCATGCTATATCTGCCATGTCATTGCATCATGCTAGAACTGCTAGGTTGCTTTACTTTTACTTTCTGTTTCCTTGCACAAGTCTCTTGTAGACTTGTTGACATGTGCCCCTTGCTCTTTTGGGTGTCACATGTTAGACCCTGAGCCAGAGACCGTTGCTGAGGACGAGGTGTTTGCTGACGCTGAGCCGGAGCCCACGTTTGACGAGGAGTTTGTGGACACCGGTGACCAGTCTTAGAGACTGTTCTGAGTTACTTCAGTTTTAGCTTGCTGTTAGTTGTCGGTGCGTAGCACCTTTTCTTTCCGCACGTTGTACTTTTGTTGGCCATGCTTGGGCCTTTAGACTCTTTTTCTTTTCAGCCTGGTGGCTTTTCTGTGATGTTGGAACTTATTTTATGGATATTCTGAGATTGCTTTTTGTCTCATTTCCTTTATTATTATCTTTTTTCGTATCGCATTTGCAAGGACCTGCCATTTGAAGTTTATTGACGCTTATCAGACTTGCAGCTTCGCAGCTTCAAGTCTGAGCAGACCTACTCACGCCTCGCCTCCATATTTTTGGGAAGCGGGGCGTGACATGTTTTGTTGGTGGCCCATGCAGGTCCACTGCAACTGCGAATTATCGGAACACCGATAATAACAGAATGTCCAGTTAATAAATTACAACATCCAAGTCAAAAGCTTTGAGTCTAATTTTTGTTTGTTTTCCTATGTCATTAGATGGCAGGAAGACGACAGACCCGAGCTGGTGGTGGGCCCAATCGTGTTGAGGTGCCGGATAGAGAGCCCACCAATGCTGAGATCATGAGGATGATGCATCAGATGATGCAGGTGCAGCAAGGGATGCTTCAGAATACCCAGAATGCCTCTCGCTTCGAGCCGGGTGCGAAGCAGTTTCGGGAGCTAGGCCCGACTTACTTTGATGGATCTGAAGGACCGTTGGCTGCTGAGGAGTGGATCAGAAATACTGAGGATAATCTGAAAATTAATGTCTAAGAACAACCGGGCTGGATGGGTTGAGTTGGTGAAGAAGTAGCTCAGGGATAATGCCCGCAACTGGTGGGATATAGAAGAGGAGCTGTTGGTGAAGACGATACCTTGGGCTACTTTCAAGTCCAGATTCGATGAGGAGTACTTTCCGAAGGCTGCCAGGAGGGAGATGTTGCAGCGATTCATTGAGCTGAAGCAGGGAAATCTGACGGTGGACCAATACCATCAGGAGTTCACCAGGCTGAGTCGCTTCGTACCGAAGATGGTGGAGGATGCTGAGGAGAAAGCTCAGAGGTTTCTGCAGGGCCTTTCCCTAGACTTGCAGAGCCTGATGTCTTCGTCAGATTTGGAGTCATATCAGAAGTTGTTGGTAGCTGCTCGGAGACAGGAGCTGATTGCGAAGTAGAAGAGAGGACAGACATCGGGAGCTGGGAAGAGGCCTATGGAGCAGGCCAGAGCAGTGGTTAGGCCTGGGTTCAAGCCTAATCAGCCAGTGCAGTTCAAGTGGCCAGGTGGGCCTCCTCAGAAGACTTGCCATTTCTGCGACAAGACCGGACATGTCAAGGAGCAGTGTAGGAGGATGTTGGGATAGTGCCTGGTTTGTGGAGATTCTACTTATACTATGAAGGAGTGCCCGAAGTCTACACAGCCTTGGAAGGAACCAGTTGCAGCTCAGCCGTTACAGCAGAGAGCACCTGTACCTGCAGGACGTGGAGCAGCTCTCGTTCCACAGAGGCAGGCTTTTCAGCAGGCCATGCAGCCGAGGAGGCATGCTTTCCTGATGACGGCAGTGGAGGGCGAGGCTGTGGATGAGGTTATCGCAGGTAACTCTCAGTGTAGTTGTTTCCTTCCTTAGTTAGTTTTGGCTTGTTAGATTATGTTTGGTTGATTGCATATGATTGTTTGCTAGAATAGGGTTGGATTGTTAGTTTGTCTGTTAGGTGTGATTTTGGTTTGCACACTTCCTACACGAGTCCTCTTTGACTCTGGTGGATCAATGTGCATTATATCCCGAAGGTTCGTGGAGAAGCATTCCTTGTCGACTTTCCCTCTTTCCAAGAGTTGGAATATCGTTACAGGAAATGGCGTGATCTCGGTGCATCGTGGTTGCAATTGTTGCCCTTTGGTGGTTTGTGGACATGAGCTTTACGCTGATTTTATTATCCACGACATCATCAACTATGATGCAGTGCTTGGGATGGATTGGCTAGCGAGTTTTTATGCTATGATCGATTGTCGGAGGAAGAAGGTGGTGATCGAGATCCCAGGACATCCAGTGTTTGAGTTCAGTCGAGGTAGCAGTTCGCTTGGACCTGTCAGATTTCGGGCCAGACCGATGGAGATCATTGCTATGCAGATGGAGCAGAGTAGACCAGCTGTGTTGCGAGAATTCGACGATGTCTTCCCCGAGGAGATGTCTGGACTGTCGCCCGATCGAGCTCTTGAATTTTCGATTGATCTTATTCCGGGAGCGCAGCCCATCTCGAAGGCACCATATCGTATGGCTCCAGCAGAGTTGGAGGAGTTGCGTAAGCAGCTGGATGAGCTTTTACAGAAGGGTTACATTAATCCTAGTGTGTCCCCGTGGGGAGCACCGGTTCTACTGGTGAAGAAGAAGGACGGTTCGTGTCGCATGTGCGTGGATTACCGGGAGCTGAATGCTGTGACCATCAAGAATAAATATCCATTGCATCATATTGATGACATTTTTGATCAGCTTGGAGGTTCGAGGGTGTTCTCTAAGTTGGATCTGAGGAGTGGTTATCATCAGCTTGGGCTTGCAGGTTATTATCTGCATTTCATTAAGGACTTCTCCCGTATTGCTGAGCCGATGACCAGACTGACGCGGAAGGATATACCATTTGTTTGGTCTGATGATTGTGAGAAGGCCTTTGATGTTCTGAAGGAGAGATTGACGACTGCCCCTGTTCTTGATGTGCCTGATCGGAGTGGAGGATTCGAGATCTTTTGCGATGCTTCTGGCAAGGGTATCGGTTGTGTGTTGCATCAGCATGGGCACGTGGTTGGTATGCTTCTCGTCAGCTTAAGGCTCATGAGAAGAATTACTCGACACACGACTTGGAGTTGGCTGCTGTCGTGTTTGCGCTGAAGATTTGGAGGCACTTCCTGCTGAGTGAGAATGTGAAGATCTTCACCGATCACAAGAGCTTGAAGTACATTTTTACGCAGAAGGAGCTCAACATGCAACAACGTCGATGGTTGGAGCTCATGGCAGATTATGAGATTGACCTGCAGTATCACCCTGACAAGGTGAATGTGGTTTCGGATGCGCTGAGCAGACTTCCAGCGGTGATGATGTTGACTTCGCAGTGGAGATTGCAGCAGGATTTTTGCGAGTCTGGTATTGAGATTATTCTTCGTGGAGAGACTTCTTCGTTGATGAGTATGCAGATACAGTCGACGATCGTGGATAGGATCAAAGCTGGACAGGCTGGAGATGCTAAGCTGGTGAAGATTCGGGAGCAGGTGGAAGCCGGTCTATGGACTGACTTCTATATTCATGAGGATGGCTCGCTGAGGTATGGAGCCAGGTTGTGTCTGCCAGCTGGAGATATCAGAGAGGAATTATTGGTGGAGGCACACAGTTCGCTGTATTCTGTGCATCCTGGGGATACCAAGATGTATAAGGATCTTCGTCTGAACTATTGGTGGCATGGTATGAGCGGAGTGTGGCTCGGAGCGTAGCCAAGTGTCTGGTTTGCCAGCAGGTAAAGGCGGAGCATCAGCGTATGGCAGGGTTGCTACAACCGCTTCCGATTCCGGAGTGGAAGTGGCAACACATCACTATGGATTTTGTGACTGGACTACCTCGGAGTCCGAAGCAGAATGACACGATTTGGGTGATCGTAGACCGATTGACCAAATCCGTGCACTTTATTCCCTTCCGAGTAGGACAGTCTACTGAGACGCTAGCGAGGAGATATATGGAGGTAAATTCTTTTACTCTCCGATTTTATTTCCTTTTCCTAGTTTAGATAGTGATGTAACGTGAATCGTGTAGGAGATCGTACGGCTTCACGGAGTCCCCGTGAGTATCGTGTCAGACAGACACGAGATTCACGTCTCAGTTTTGGCAGAGTCTACAGAAGAGCTTGGGTACGAGTCTGAGTTTCAGCACGGCGTATCACCCGTAGACGGATGGCCAGTCCGAGAGGACGATTCAGATTTTGGAGGACATGCTGAGGGTGTGCATGTTGGACTTCAAGGGATCTTGGGAGGATCATCTCCATCACGTTGAGTTTGCCTACAATAATAGCTACCAGGCGAGTATTGGCATGGCGCCTTTCGCCGCGCTATATGGGAAGAAATGTCGATCGCCACTGAGCTGGGATGACATTGGAGATCGGGAGATGTTAGGACCGGAGATGATCGTAGAGGCTGTGGATGTTGTGAGGAACATCTGGGAGAAGCTGAGGATTGCGCAGGACCGTTTCAAGCATTGGGCAGATGCTAAACTGAGGCCTTTGGAGTTTCAGCCAGGAGATCATGTCTTTCTGAAGATTTCTCCGAACCGCGGAGTTATCTGATTTGGGAAGAGAGGCAAGCTGAGTCCGAGGTACATTGGGCTGATTGATGTCCTGGAGAGAGTTGGAGCGGTGGCTAATCGCTTGGCGGTGCCACCGTCGCTGGAGGGAGTTCACGACCTATTTCACGTATCTCAGTTACGTCGATACGTCAGTGATCTGTCCCATGCTGTGGATTTCTCGGAGATCACGGTTCGTCCGGATCTTACCTATGATCAGCAGCCAGTTGAGATTCTGGATCGACGACAGAAGCAGCTGAGGAATAAGACCGTCGACTTGGTTCGAGTGTAGTGGCGTCATGGTTCCCCTGGGGAGTCCACCTGGGAGCGTGAGGATGATATGAGAGAGCGCTTCCCGCACCTCTTCTCGAGCAGTGCTTGATGTTGATTCCGAGGACGGAATCATTTCTAAGGTGGGGAGGATGTAACGGTCGCTTTCCGATCGTACTTTATTCGTGCACGTGCTTTTGACCGTGCACGTATTTATTTTAGACTCTGTTTGTTTGTGAACACTTTAGTTGGATATGTCGTTGTGAACGTCTATGAGATTATTAAATTGTGGCACTAATTTGGAACGACATTTCTCTGGTCGTTCTCACACGATTTGATCTTATTCGAAGAGACGTTGTGATTTTCACATTTGACGTGAGACGTTTCTATTTTTAGTTTCGTCTCTCGACGTCGAAATTGAGAACCGTCTTCCTAGTTTTCTTTCTCTCGTCGTCCCGATCACCCCAATATTTATTTCACAATTTTTGGATTTCATTTGACCTATTTTACATTTTTGGCCAAGCTTAAAATATTTTTAAATACTAAGTTTTAAAGTATTTTCGACCCAATATAATTTCTATTAGATTATAACTCTTCAAAACATTTTTGACCCAAATCCTAGCCCCTTGGCCGCACCCCTATTGCTTGAGATATAGTGTGGGTGAATTTTTGGGTTTAAAATTGATTAAAAAGCAATTTTAATTCAAATTAAACCCTAGACTTGGTCAAACCCATCTACACTATATATAGGAGGCTTAGGACACCCATTTCCCTCAAGCAATCAACCCTAGCCGTCACAAAAAACCCCCAAACTTTCGCATCCACACTTGCGACGTTCGTCGAAGCCGCAGCTTGCAGCCGCCCGCGCCCGACCGACGATTTCCCTCGTTTTCCCTTGGTCTAACCGAGGCCTCGCTCCGCATCGCCGCTCCGCTCCGCACCCAGTTGCCCGCTGCAACGTTGCAACCCCCGCACCCCGCTACGACCGAGAGCCCCTCTCGGTCTGACTGAGAGATTTCCCCGCACCGCCGATCCGCTCCGCACGTTGCAACTGCAACGTTGCAACCCCCGCAGCGACCGACGCCGCTCGGTCTGACCGAAGCACTCCCTAGCTCCGCAACGCCCCCCCCCCCCGCTCTGTTGCAACCCCGCGCGCTGCAACCCCCGCTCCCAAGCGCCCGACCGAAGGAATTCCTCGCAGTGGCCCGCTGCGACCGAGAGCCCACATCTCCGCAGCGACCGACCGACCCCGCTGCTGTGCTCTCTCGGTCTGACCGAGAGAAATCCTCGCAGCGGCTCGGTCTGACTGAGCGACTTTCATCGCAACCCCGCATCCGTCGCACCGCTTGTAACAGTGGGCACTCCAAGTTCTCCAGAGTTGTTGTGGGTCCCCCATTGACCCCTAGTACTACTGTGGGCCCCACTACAGTGTTCTCATCGCCGTTTTGACTATTTTGACGTTGCGACAAGTCGTATCCCCTTCGTCGCACGTGCTAGCATTGGAATCTTGGTTCGTTGATCTGGTTGCTGCCCAGACTATTCGAGCGAGGAATCTGATCTGGAAATTGGACTAGGAGCGCGTTCTTATATTCCAACCCCTGGCGTCGCTACCCGACGCCAGTGTAGCTCTCGCCTCGTGTTGAGGTAACGTTCTGCACCCCTAGGACCCCCAACCACAGCCTGTTAAACAAGATTAAAATTGATGTTTTTAAATTGTTTAAAATTCACTAATCAAGATTAATAATATGGGACTGTAGGCTGGTGGACTTGTGCACATAGGTTGTTTGTGACTTGTGAACTTTTGGACGGTGTTTTTCAGACGTCAGATTTGCAGGCAAGTGAAACTTGCCGTCTTCTTTTTAGGCCATGTTTTAGGCCGCTTTTTATACCGTAGCGTAAAAGAGACTAGGCAGTGAAATGATAGCTGCCTAGACGCCCATTTGATCTAGCTTGACAATGAAGCTAGATCCGACCCCTTTTACTTGCTCATGTCATTCATGCATCCTTATCTGTCATGTTTAATTTCCTTATCTGTACGCCTTGCTACTTGCCATGCCATGTCATCCATGCATTGAATGTTGCATTCGTAGCACACGCTACATACTTGTACTTCCTTGTTCAGGCTAGGCACCTGCTTTTGCGGGCACAACCCTATGCCAAATACACTTCCTGGCTCGTGATCCAGAAGCGAGCATTATGTGTTCGGGGGTAAGGCCCTGACTCGATACACGTGGAGGGGTAGGGATAAGCGATCACTTGAGTGTAAGAGTTGGCCCGTACAGCCACTCTAGCCAAAAGGCGTAATCCCTGTGCACGACGTGCTTACTAGACTTGTCCTTGTCTTTGTGATTGTTCTTGCAAACTTGATATCCATGTCATGATTTAAATGCCAGTTTTTCATGCCATGCTCGTACTTTACTTCACTTGTTGCACTCATGCTATATCTGCCATGTCATTGCATCATGCTAGAACTGCTAGGTTGCTTTACTTTTACTTTCTGTTTCCTTGCACAAGTCTCTTGTAGACTTGCTGACATGTGCCCCTTGCTCTTTTGGGTGTCACATGTTAGACCCTGAGCCAGAGACCGTTGCTGAGGACGAGGTGTTTGCTGACGCTGAGCCGGAGCCCACGTTTGACAAGGAGTTTGTGGACACCGGTGACCAGTCTTAGAGACTGTTCTGAGTTACTTCAGTTTTAGCTTGCTGTTAGTTGTCGGTGCGTAGCACCTTTTCTTTCCGCACGTTGTACTTTTGTTGGCCATGCTTGGGCCTTTAGACTCTTTTTCTTTTCAGCCTGGTGGCTTTTCTGTGATGTTGGAACTTATTTTATGGATATTCTGAGATTGCTTTTTGTCTCATTTCCTTTATTATTATCTTGTTTCGTATCGCATTTGCAAGGACCTGCCATTTGAAGTTTATTGACGCTTATCAGACTTGCAGCTTCGCAGCTTCAAGTCTGAGCAGACCTACTCACGCCTCGCCTCCATATTTTTGGGAAGCGGGAGATCGCAATCTTCAAGCTGAAAAAAATAAGAGATGACAAAATTAGGCCAAAAAATCATATCATTTAATCAAAAGATCCATATCTTCCAGAAAATGAAGAAAATTGTCCCGAGCTAAGAAAAATCAGTAAAAATGTCCGTTGGAACCGAGAGATCGGGATCTTCAACGAAAAAATAAGAGAAGACAAACTTATGCTATGATTCCAACGGACATTTAATGAAAAGATACATTTCTAACATAAAATGTAGAAAATAGCTTCGATCTCAAAAGAAATCCGCAAAAATGTCCGTTGGAATCAGTAGATCGCTATCTTCAACTGAAAAATGAGAGAAGACAAAATTATGCCAAAAATCATATCATTTAATAAAAAGATCCATGTCTTTCATAAAATGTTGAAAATAGTCTCGTAGTCAGAAAAATTCACAAAAATGTCCGTTGGAAATGGGAGATCACCATTTTCGATTGAAAAATACAATAAGACAAACTTAGTCTATGAAAATCATATCATTTAATACGTTTGTTGGAACCGGGAGATCATCATCTTTAACTTAAAAATAAAAGACGACAAACTTAGGCTATAATAATCATATCATTTAATAAAAGGATCCATGTCTCCAATAAAATGTAGAAAAATGCCCTGAACTCAGAAAAATTTCAAAAAATGTTTGTTGGAACCGGGGATCGCCATTTTCAACTGAAAAATAAAGAAGACAATATTAGGCCATAAAAATCATAAGATTTAATATAAATATTCATATCTAACAGAAAATGTAGAAAACAGCACAGACCTCAAAAAAATCCAAAAAACATTAATTGAAACCAGGAGATCACCATCTTCAACGAAAAAATAAGTGAAGAAAAATTAGGCCAAAAATCATTTCATTTAAGAAAAACATCCATATCTTCGAGAAAATGAAGAAAAAGGGTCAAAATATCATATCATTGAACAAAAATGATACATATCTTTCAAAAATGTGGAAAATAGCTCGGAGGTTAGAAAAATCCGCAAAATGTCTGTTGGATCCAGTAGATCGTCATCTTCAATTGGAATATAAGAGAAGAAAAAATCAGGCTTAAAATCATATCATTTAATAAAAAGATCGCCATGTTCAACTTAAAAATAAAAGAAGACAAAATTAGGCTACAAAAATCATATCATTTAATAAAAAGATCCACATCTTCAATAAATGTAAAAAATAGCCCGGAGCTTAAAAAATCCGCAAAAATGTTTGTCGGGAGATTCTTATCTTTAACTAGGGCAAAAATCATATCATTTAATAAAAACATACATATATTCTAGAAAATTTCGGAAATAGCCACGAGGTCAGAATAATATGCAAAAATGTCTGTTGGAACCGAAAGATCACTATCTTCAACTGAAAAATAAGAGAACACAAAATTAGACCATAAAAATCATATCATTTAAAATAAAGATCCATATCTTCCAGAATATGTAGAAAATAGCCTGGAGCTCATAAAAATCCACAAAAATTCCGTTGGAGCCGAGAGAGGCCATCTTCAACTGAAAAAAAATAAGAGAAGACAAATGTAAACTATAAAAATAATATCATTTAATAAAAAGTTTTATATCTTTCATAAACTGTATAAAATAGCACTGAATTCAAAAAATCCGCAAAAAAGTTACGTTGGAACCAGGAGATCGCCATCTTCTACTAAAAATAAAAGAAGACAAAATTAGGCTATAAAAATCATATCATTTAATATAAAAATCCATATCTTATAGCAAAAGTAGAAAATATCCGAAAGCGTAGAAAAATCCGCAAAAATGTTTGTTGGAACCGAGAGATGACGATCTTCAACTGAAAAATCCATATCTTCAAGAAAATGGAGAAAAACAGCTTCAAGTTAAGAAAAATCTGTAAAAATGTCCATTGGAATTGGGAGATCACCGTCTTCAACAAAAAAAATAAGAAAAGACAAACGTAGCCTATAAAAATCATATCATGTATAAAAATATAGAAAATAGCACTGAGCTAATAAAAATCTACAAAAATGTCTGTTGGAACAAGGAGATCACCATCTTCAACTAAAAAATAAAAGAAGACAAAATTAGGCCAAAAATCATATCATTTAATAAAAAGATCTATATCTTCCAGAAATTTTAGAAAATAATCTCGAGGTCAGAATAATACACAAAATGTACGTTAGAAACGGGAGATCGCTATCTTAAACTGAAAATTAAAGAAGACAAAATTGTAATGCCCTGCTAGGCTACTGCACAAGTACTAGAGGGCGGGTGAATAGTACTTTAAAATAATTAAGAGGCTATTTCCTAATTACTTGCAAACTCTACCAAACAATGCGGAAAATGCGGAAATGTAAATGTTAGACAACAAAGAAACAATCGCAAACAACGATATTACTGGGTTCGGATCCACCCAAGTCTCCCCGACTTGTTCCCGGTGATCCTACGTCCCAACCACCCGGATCCCCTCCGGATACTTGAGTTAGAAACCCTAACTCAAGATTTCCACTATGAAATACTTGTGAAAAACCTTCACAAGTCAAATCATACACAAAGTAATTTGTGACTCCCACAACCCGGGATCACAACCACACTCTCACAACCGAGAGTGAAACTTACAATATGAAATTAAATGAAATAGAAACTTCTTACCGACAAAATACCTATGCCTTGAGTAATGCTTACGAATTAGGGCAAAGATGATTTTGAGGAAGAAGAAGTGGCACCAAACCCTAGCTCCAAGATGTAGATCAGCGATGGAGAGCTATGGGGATGTTGGTGACCTAGAATCAAGCACTTGGCTTGGAAGGCTTCACACTCAATGAATCTCTCTTTGGAAGTAAGAGTGAGGAGAGATTATTGAATGGAATGAAAGAGCTTTGAATGAGCTTGGAATGATTTCTCTTGATCTCTAAACTTGCAATAATATCAGCCTTGACTGCAATGAATGCAGCCCATCAAGTATATATAGGATAGAGGAGAGAGAGAAAGATATTCGAGTCATTAAATGCTCCAACGGCTCTTTTCTGAACCCAACTAGTCGGTCAAAGAACAACCACCGACCGACTAGTTCATCAACTAGTCGGTCGGTCATTTAACGTAGACCGACTAATTGAAGAACAGCCAAAAGGTCGAAGCACAGACAAAAGGAACTAGTCGGTCCAAGAAGAGTAGCTGACCGACTAGTTTCACAACTAGTCGGTCGGTTACTCAACTGAGACCGACTAACAGATAAAATTGAAGTCTGCGCACAAATTGACTTAGTCGGTCCAAGAACAAATGTTGACCGACTAGTTCATCAACTAGTCGGTCGCCAAATGAGCTTAGACCGACTAACGATAAACAGTAAATCAAGTGAAAATTGGCATGTACAGTAAAACTAAACTAGTCGGTCCAAGAAGGAAAGTTGACCGACTAGTTCATAAACTAGTCGGTCGATCAATGAACACAGACTGACTAATGATAAACAGTAGCTCAGGCTCAAAATTGCATGTACATGGAAAGTTCAACTAGTCGGTCACAGTAGCATCACTGACCGACTAGTTCACAAACTAGTCGGTCGGTGAGTCAACGTAGACCGACTAACTGTAAACAGTAAATAGCTTGAAAATGACTGACTGAAACTAGTCGGTCCGAGAAGCTTTGCCGACCGACTAGATCACCATCTAGTCGGTCAGTTCTTCTTCTTGAACCAACTAACATGCACAAGAAGTCCCGAATCGAAGCGCGATGCTTCGGGAAAGATTGTATGGGCTTCAACTAAGATCCTAGAGCTAAGATATGAGCGTTATAAAGATTTAAACCGTAAGACCTACTCAAGGCTTAACATTCTACGAAAGAAGCTTAAAGACTATAAATAAAACTTGACGATACCGTATTCAATAGCTTCAATCGAATCTTCATGACTTCTAAATTGGTCCATAAGCTTCAATGAAGCTTTAGGCATATAATCACGCGCTTTGAGAAGTCTTGAGACGTCGTAATTGATATTCATATGAATTTGGCGACGATCTCCATAACTGCTCTCACAAAGTGTTAGTTCACGATATATTTATGTTTGTTCATCATCCAAAACCAAAACCGGGGAGTCCAATATCCAACATTCTCCCCCTTTTTGGTGATGACAAACCACCATAAATAATAGTCAAAAATAATAATTCAAATGTAATTTACTTACTCCCCCTGCATTGATGACACGTTAATTCCAAATTAAACAATAATAATACGCATCAAGCAGACGAGTAAGGTATATAAAAGAGAATCGATTATTGAAATATCGAATACCAAAAGTTGGTTATTGAAATATCGGATTTGAAAATCCATTTATATATCTTAACTCCCCCTGAATCTAACATATCAAATTAGATTCTTGGAATAATGCTTTAAATTATCATTTAGCACATCGTCATTATTATATCTCTCCCCCTTTGGCATTAGCAAAAAAGAGCGGGAGGAGATCAATGACAACAACAATGGCTTCAAATAAAAGCACGGGAGTCGTAGAATACAACGACGGTTCAAGTGACACCAAAGAAAAATACGAAGAGAATCAAGGCGTGTCAATGAAACCATAGTCGAAAATCGATAAATAAAATCATCAAAACTCAAATCAATTTTACGGATTGAGTTATGGAATATACTCTCCAATATCAACATTCTTGGTTAATGTAGTGCATGGAAAACAATTTTATGTTTCCATAGAAGAAATTTCTATTAAACCAAGTCATTTTTGTCGAGCGACGAAATCAAACATCAGAGACATAAAAACATATATAATGTGCACAATAGAATGAAATGTCAACTGCGATGTATATATATAAATATGAACCATGATACAACAAAATCATACATCGTCAACATACAAAACATCGATCCAACGATCGGGGCACAAAATACAGCAGCATATCACACAGATATCGGAGTGACACAAAACATACAACATCATCAAAATACATCAAGATACATCATCAAAATGCATCAAGATACATCATCAAAATGATCCCCAAAAAAATAACCACCCTCACTATCCTAACCAATCTCTCTCACAACTAGATATGTCATCCAATGTGCATCGGGAGAGGCCTCAAAGAAGCTCAAGAGGCAGCGGGAGGATCAGAAGCAACTACAGGCTCGGAGGTGGTAACTGGATCAGCTGGAATGTCAACGGGAGCGACGGCAGAAGTCTCAGGCACGGCAGAAGAGACGAACTCTGGATCAGTAACGGTAGTGGCCTCGGGAGCACCAGTCGGAGCATCCACCGCAGAATCGGTGGCAACAGGCGTGCTCACGGGGTCACCAGCAGAAGAGGCAACAACAGCACCAGACGTCGTACCCTCAGGGGCACCAACAGCAGCAGCACGAGCAAGCTCCTCAAGATCCTCCTCATCTAACTCATCCTCGTCAGAGAAAGACGAAGGGATCTCAATACCATGGTGTCGAGCGATACGGCAGAGAATCACCTCAGAACGAGCCTGACGAGACTCCAAATGACGGATCGAACGAATGACATCGGCAAGAGTGGTAGAGGGAGCAGCAGTGGCAGACGCTGAAGCAGAGGGGGTCGACCTCTGAACGTGACGGAGTGCCGCAAGAGATTTCTTGACGGCCGTCGCGTTCAGGGGGGGACCGAGAGGACGCTCGTCGTCACGAGGCAATGTGCCACGAAAGTGGCGAAAAACGAGAGTCAGGAGGCACGGGAAAGGAATATGAGCCGACTACATGGACTTGGGAATACACTCGAAAGAGTCCATCTTATCGAGTATAATGCGAGCCCAGTTAATCAAGCTCCCCATGAAAATGGCATAAATCAGCTTCAAGAAGGGCTGGGACGGTAGAGATGAGGAGCCGTACTTGGGAAGCAAGCACGACTTCAGAATCAAATTGAGGACCCAGGCGTTAGGCTTGAAGGATTTGGAGGGCACGCCAATCATGGCAGGAGGAATCTGATGGAAAATCTGGGATAGGATGACCTGATCAAGGGAGGTGATATCATCAACAGAAATGTCTGAGGGGAGGAGGCCAGACGAGGAGATACCCAAAATCTCTCCTAAGATTTCTTCTGTGAGGACTATAGGAGTCCCCAAAACCGTCGTCTCAACAGAGTGGGTCGCATCGTACTGACCCCGGATCCTATTGGCATAGAATAGTTTTACTAGGCGAGGGTAGGGGTGAGGGTTCGCCTTCGGGTCATATCGAAGGTAATCGAGTAGACCGGAGGACGAAAGAAGATCGGCGAGACCTAGGAAGTCACTAAACTGGACGAAATGCTCCAGAAGCAGTGGGCAGTGTTCGATACGGTTGTAAGCCGCGAGACACATAGGGTCGTCGCGACACAACGAGATATCGACACCGCCAACCGGCATCGGAGCCTTTCCCTTAGGCTTACGGGTAGATGTACGAGGTCGGGAGCTAGACTCAGGATGGGTAGGAGGAGTGGGTTCCCTATGAGTCTCAGGCTCGGGTATGAACTCGGTATCGGAATCGGTAGGAGTATGGAAAGAGGAGGGAGACGCAAGTTGCTTGGGCTTGGGCTTGGGCTTGGGCTTAGGCTTGGCTTGAGCACGGGGCTTCACTTTCGTCGTCCTCTTACGCTTAAGAGGAGGCGAAGACGAAGAGGGTTCGGTAGGCTTTGAACAGCGTTTCGGAGGAGGGGGGTCTGAGGGTGCCGAATCGACGGTCATGGGCAAAGGGCCAGAGGGAGTGATCGGGATACGTGTACGAGCCATAAGCGCGACACGACACGACACAAGAGATCGAATCGAAGAAACCCTAATCACAAACCCTAGAAATCGAAATAAGTGAAACCCTAACCCTAAGATCTAGAAACTGAACCCTAGAGCTAGGAGAGGGAGGAGAGATCACCTAGGGAGAGATGGCGACGGTCGGTGACGGCGGGTTTGGTCGGAAAACGGCCGGGCACGACGGAGAGGGAGGAGGGAAGTCGAAGGGTCGGGGGGGTTTGGCTGGAGAGGGGTTTTCGATCGACTAAAAGAGATAATAGTCGGTCGAGATGACTAAATAAGTCGATTAGAAGCCAAAAGACGCAATTGCCCCCGTCACAACTAGTCGGTCACAGTTCAAGCACTGACCGACTAGATCACGATCTAGTCGGTCGGTCAATGAGCTTGAACCGACTAGTTGCAAACAGTGGCAGAACCCAATTTAACTGACAAGAATTAGTCGGTCTAAGCTCATCCACTGACCGACTAGATCTTAATCTAGTCGGTCGGCCAATGAACTTGGACCGACTAAGAGAGTCCAAAAATTTTAGAATTTGAAAATTTGATTTCTCTCCTAATCACACTTGGATGAAACATCAAAATACTCTCATTAATCATTATACTACCCCATTAAACATCGAAAATCTGAAATTTGACGATTACGCACAAATCGAGCGAAAATTCCGAAAATTCAACAAAAATCCAGAAAATTTAAATACTTCAAGCATGAGCAAATATAACGAATAGAATAGCATGCAAGAATATTGAATAAAAATGAATCCTATATCTCGGATTCACCCATAATCCCCAATTCTCGACGTAACCGCACAAAGGAGTCCTCCTTTAGGGGTTTCGTGAAAATATCGGTGATTTGCTTCTGGGTTTCAACGTACACTAATATGATGTCCTTTTTAGCAACATGATCATCTAAGAAATGGTGTCGGACATCTATGTGTTTTGAACGGGAATGGTGTACCGGGTTCTTGGAAAGACATATTGCACTTTGGTTGTCCACCATGATAGTGCAAGTATCACAGTTTATACCAAAGTCTTTAAGTGTGTGTCTCATCCAAAGAACTTGAGCACACGCGGCACCGGCGGCAATGTATTCCGCCTCGGTGGTTGAAAGTGATACGGAATTTTGCTTCTTGGAAAACCAAGAGACAAGAGAATTTCCTATAAAATGGCAAGTGACACTAGTACTTTTCCTGTCGGATTTGCATCCCGCATAATCGGCATCACTATATGAGATTAACTCATACGTGCTAGATTTTGGATAAAGTAATCCAAAATCAAGTGTATAACTTAGATAACGGAAAATACGTTTTACCGCTACTAAGTGAGACTCCTTAGGTTGAGACTGATAACGAGCACATACGCATACGGTAAATATAATATCGGGCCTACTTGCGGTAAGATAAAGTAAACTACCTATCATACCTCGATATAGACGAATGTCTACATCCTTACCGCCCGTATCCTTATCAAGATGCGTAGTCGTACTCATTGGAGTCTTCTTTCCGGAGGCATTCTCCATTCCAAATCACTTTAGCAACTCCACCGTATACTTCGTTTGGTGGATGAAGATTGCATCGTCCATTTGGCGAATTTGGAGACCTAAGAAATATTTGAGCTCACCCATGTGGCTCATCTCAAATTGATCCTTCATCACATTAGAAAACTCTTCGCAAAGAGCAAAGTTAGTAGCACCGAAAATGATATCATCAACATATATTTGAACTAAAATTATATCATTATTCGAATGCTTAACAAAAAGTGTAGAATCGGCTTCTCCCATTTTAAAATTCAAATCCAAAAGAAAATTCTGTAGGCGATCATACCAAGCTCGAGGAGCTTGTCTCAAACCGTAAAGTACTTTCTTTAGGTGAAACACATGATTTGGAAATTTTTCATTTATAAAGCCCGGAGGTTGAGAAACATAAACTTCCTCAACGACATCTCCGTTTAAAAACGCACTTTTTACATCCATTTGAAATAGTTTGAAATTTTTATGGCATCCAAAAGACAATAATAATCTAATTGATTCTAATCTAGCTACCGGAGCGAAGGATTCTTCGAAATCAATACCTTCCTCTTGACGGTAGCCTTGAGCAACTAACTGAGCTTTGTTCCGGACGACGACATGGTTTTCGTCGGTCTTGTTCTTGAAGATCCACTTTGTCCCTATGACGGTGTGGTTCTTTGATGGCAAAGGAACAAGCTCCCAAACTTCATTCCTCTCGAATTGAATGAGTTCCTCCTCCATGGCTAAGATCCAAGCGCTATCTTCGCATGCCTCATTAATATTCTTTGGCTCTATCGAGGAGGCAAAGGCACAATGAGCGAAGTAGTTCACTTGCGATCTCGTCTTGACACTATCATGGATATTGCCAATGACTTGCTCATGAGGATGGTCACGAACGGTATGAAGCCGTTTGGGAATACCTTGATCACTAGGAACATTCTCAACAACTTCATTAGACGGGTTAGTCTCAATAGAATCAATAGAATCATTAGAGTTAGAATTCCCAATTGAATCACATAAGACATACATAGAGTCATCATCATTAGTAATTCTCGTTGGAACAAATCCTTCATTAAATGAAACATGAAGCGATTCCTTGATCGTTGAGGTTCGTTTGTTGTATATCCGGTAGGCTTTGCTACGTGAAGAATATCCAACAAAAATCCCCTCATCGGATCTTGGATCAAATTTGTCCAAACTACCATACGTGTTCTTAATAAAACATTTCGAACCAAAAACACGAAAATGTTTAACTTGAGGCAACCTACCAAACAACAATTCATAACAAGTTTGTTTAGTGCCGGGCCTCAAAAGTATTCTATTAAACACATAGCAAGCGGTATGTACCGCTTCCGCCCAAAATTGATGGCCAAGTTGGCTATCATCAGGCATAGTGCGAGCACATTCCACTAGCGTCCTATTCTTTCTCTCAACAACACCATTTTGAGGAGGTGCGCGAGGGAATGAAAAGGTGTGTGTAATACCAACTTCATCACAAAATGTCTCAAAAGACTCATTCTCAAATTCACCTCCATGATCACTACGATTAGTGACAATGGTGGTTCCTAAGAGATTTTGTACTTTCTTAACAAAAATTGTGAAGTTTTCAAAAGCTTCATTTTTATTACACAATGAAAATACCCAAGTAAACCTAGAAAAGTCATCAACGATGACAAGTCCATATCTAGCATTACCTAATGAAGCAATTCTAGTTGGCCCAAATAAATCTAGATGTAATAGCTCTAGAGGCCGCTTAGAAGAAATGCTTTTCTTAGGTTTAAATGAAGATTTTGGAAGCTTGCCTCGTTGACACGAGTCACAAAAGCTTTTCTTTTGAAAGACAAGCTTAGGGAAGCCTATAATAGAATTTAACTTGGAAAGCTTAAAAAGTGTTCCAAAGTTCACATGACCAAAACGTCGATGCCATAAGTGTTGTTCACTTGTGTTGGCAATAAGACATTGTTCATGTGATCTTGGAAGATCTAGGATATATATATCCTTATGGCGTGTGCCGGAAAACAATAATTCATTATTATCTTTTCTTAAAATATGGCACATTCCTTTCGTAAAGTTAACTTTGTAACCTTTGTCACAAAGTTGACTTATTGAAATGAGATTGTGGTTTAATCCTTTAACAAGGTAAACATCACATATAATGGGTTTAGAAGGATTACCCACTTTACCAACACCTATGATGGTTCCGCTCTCGTTGCCTCCAAATACGACGCGGTTTCCATTTGCAATGGGAACCACTCCGGAGAGCAATTGAGCGTCACCCGTCATGTGTTTTGAACACCTGCTATCGAGTATCCAATTCCCCTTGGAGCTAAATTTAAATTTGTTGCTCCTTTTTCTTTTCTTTTCCTTGAGTACCTAAAGATAGAAAATTTCATATCATGGTACCCAAGGTCATTGGGTCCAAAAGATTAGACCTTTGGAAGCCAAGTCCAATTGGACTTAGACTTCCCCACATAATTTCTACTATGCACAACATCCGAAAAATAAGCATTCATGTAAACTTGTTTTTCATCCATGCTTGTGTCCTTTGGGCTCCAAATTGTGAATATTTTGGGAGCCCTCATCCTATTGGGTGCATGCATGCGTTGTTGGTTTCTACGTGATGCATGTCGTAGATAGGCATAAGGAACATGATGGAATGGTGCATGTGGATAGTTATTCATACGATGATGTGGGTGAACATATGCATGTGGAGGAACACGTGCGTGAGGGTGTCTCACATGGTGTGCACGTGCCCGTGAACGTGTAGCATAGAAATCATCATATGTGTGAGCCGGTGGAGTAGGACGTGTGTTCCTACGTGGCATAGTATTGGTGTACATATAAGCATGCCCATTCTTTGGAGGTCCACCCAAAGTGGGTTTCTTTCCGAAAGAGGGTGTGGACGAGGTGGAAGCACCATTGGTAGATGAACTACCAATAGAGTGTTTGCTACCACTCGTTGAGTCACCGAAAGTTGGCCTAACAAAAGTAGTGGCCGATTTGGATGAATTTCCCATCGTATACCCCAAGCCAATGTGGTGATTGGCCGGAAGTAAGTCACTTTGGATTTTATCCAAATGGTCCTTACCCTTATTGAATTTATTAATTCGGCCTAATATGTTCTCATATTTCTCGGTGAGAGAACGCATAGAAGCATCCAAAGTGGATACTTGCGATGTGAGCACATAAACACGAGATTTAAGATTCTCATTCTTAATACTCAAAGTCGAGTTTTGAGAAGTCAAGTCCGCTATCTTGTGTTCCTCCGGATCTTCAATGATAACATGTTCAAGTTGAGTCTTGAGATTAACAATCTCGTTCTTCAACCCTTCAACGACGGTGTCGTTGTTGGTGATGATAGTTTTAGGCGAGGTTTGAATGCTAGCTAAGTCATCTTTTACTTTAGTATACCTATTTACTAATTTAGTATACTTAGACCACAATTGAGAATTAGCATTCCTAAGGTCATCCATAGTTATCTCATCGCCTTCGTTGTCGCTATCATCGGAAGAGGAAGATCCTTGATCATGCTCCTCTCTTGCCATGAAGCACATGTGTGCTTGCTCCACTTGCTCATCGTCCGACTCTTCGCTTGAGGAATCCTCGGAGTCGGTGAATGTTGCCCCGACAAGCCCCTTTTTGTTCCCTTTCTTGTACTTCTTGGACTTGTCGTACTTTGGCGCCTTTCACTTCTCCTTTTGCTTGTTTAGAGGACACTCCGCTTTCATGTGTCCTGGCTTGTTGCATTTAAAGCACAAAGAAGAAGAGGAGTTAGATGAATTGAACTTCGATTTGTTTTTGAAGTTACCTTTCCGGAAGAACCGGTTGAACTTCTTGGCCATGAGAGCCATGGACTCCAAGTCCAACTCGTTTTCCGAGTTCTCATCATCGGTTGATGTGGAAGTAGATGGAGCGGCCTTGAAAGCAATAGCTTTCTTCTTTGGCTCTTCTTGTTGTAGGTAAGACTTCATCTTTTCCTGCAACTTCAACTTGCTATCCTTGCGTACCTCATAAGACATCAAGGTACCCATTAGTTGAACAACGGTATATTTGTTCATATTGTTACCTTCCTCGATGGCGAAGGTGCGCGTTTCCCAACTAGAAGGGAGTCCTTCTATAAGCTTCGAACATTTCTCCTTTTGGGTGTAGGATTTGCCGAGAGCCTCTAACTCGTTTATGATGTCGACGAAGCGAGCATAATACTCCTTCATCTTCTCACCCTGTAGCATATGAAACATCTCGTAATCTTTATTAACTACAACGAGTTTAGAGTCTCTTACCCTACTCATCCCTTCATGTAATATGAGGAAGGAGTTCCATATTTGATATGCACTCTTATATGTGCATATCTTGTTGAAATCCTCGGGCTCCAAAGCACATTGCAAGGCGTTCATTACCTTGGCATTGCTTACCTCCGCGGCGACCTCCGCGGGAGTCCATTTCTCGAAATCTTCTTCGGTTGGCTCGACATATTCCTTCATCGTGGTCCTCCATAGTGAAGCACTCCGGAGGAAGGTTTCCATCCGGCATTTCCAGTACCCGTAATTGGTACCGTTGAAGAATGGAGGCCTCGTTGAGGAATGTCCTTCCATTACCGAAGACGCTCCTTCACGGTTCTTGAAGGTGCTATAGTCGGAAGGTGGACGAACGGTCTTGTTGTCGTTGGCAGACATAGCTATAGACTTGGCTTTGATACCAAATGTAATGCCCTGCTAAGCTACTACACAAGTACTAGAGGGGGGTGAATAGTACTTGAAATAATTAAGAGGATAATTCCTAATTACTTGCAAACTCTACCAAACAATGCGGAAAATGCGGAAATGTAAATGTTAGACAACAAAGAAACAATCGTAAACAACGATATTACTGGGTTCGGATCCACCCAAGTCTCCCCGACTTGTTCTCGGTGATCCTACGTCCCAACCACCCGGATCCCCTCCGGATACTTGAGTTAGAAACCCTAACTCAAGATTTCCACTATGAAATACTTGTGAAAAACCTTCACAAGTCAAATCATACACAAAGTAATTTGTGACTCCCACAACCCGGGATCACAACCACACTCTCACAACTGAGAGTGAAACTTACAATATGAAATTAAATGAAATAGAAACTTCTTACCGACAAAATACCTATGCCTTGAGTAATGCTTACGAATTAGGGCAACGATGATTTTGAGGAAGAAGAAGTGGCACCAAACCCTAGCTCCAAGATGTAGATCAGCGATGGAGAGCTATGGAGATGTTGGTGACCTAGAATCAAGCACTTGGCTTGGAAGGCTTCACTCTCAATGAATCTCTCTTTGGAAGTAAGAGTGAGGAGAGATTATTGAATGGAATGAAAGAGCTTTGAATGAGCTTGGAATGATTTCTCTTGATCTCTAAACTTGCAATAATATCAGCCTTGACTGCAATGAATGCAGCCCATCAAGTATATATAGGATAGAGGAGAGAGAGAGAGAAATTCGAGTCATTAAATGCTCCAACGGCTCTTTTCTGAACCCAACTAGTCGGTCAAAGAACAACCACCGACCGACTAGTTCATCAACTAGTCGGTCGGTCATTTAACGTAGACCGACTAATTGAAGAACATCCAAAAGGTCGAAGCACAGACAAAAGGAACTAGTCGGTCCAAGAAGAGTAGCTGACCGACTAGTTTCACAACTAGTCGGTCGGTTACTCAACTGAGACCGACTAACAGATAAAATTGAAGTCTGCGCACAAATTGACTTAGTCGGTCCAAGAACAAATGTTGACCGACTAGTTCATCAACTAGTCGGTCGCCAAATGAGCTTAGACCGACTAACGATAAACAGTAAGTCAAGTGAAAATTGGCATGTACAGTAAAACTAAACTAGTCGGTCCAAGAAGGAAAGTTGACCGACTAGTTCATAAACTAGTCGGTCGATCAATGAACACAGACCGACTAATGATAAACAGTAGCTCAGGCTCAAAATTGCATGTACAGGGAAAGCTCAACTAGTCGGTCACAGTAGCATCACTGACCGACTAGTTCACAAACTAGTCGGTCGGTGAGTCAACGTAGACCGACTAACTGTAAACAGTAAAGAGCTTGGAAATGACTGATTGAAACTAGTCGGTCCGAGAAGCTTTGCCGACCAACTAGATCACCATCTAGTCGGTCAGTTCTTCTTCTTGAACCAACTAACATGCACAAGAAGTCCCGAATCGAAGCGCGATGCTTCAGGAAAGATTGTATGGACTTCAACTAAGATCCTAGAGCTAAGATATGAGCGTTATGAAGATTTAAACCGTAAGACCTACTCAAGGCTAAACATTCTACGAAAGAAGCTTAAAGACTATAAATAAAACTTGACGATATCGTCTTCAATAGCTTCAATCGAATCTTCATGACTTCTAAATTGGTCCATAAGCTTCAACGAAGCTTTAGGCATATGATCACGCGCTTTGAGAAGTCTTGAGACGTCGTAATTGATATTCATATGAATTTGGCGACGATCTCCATAACTGCGCTCACAAAGTGTTAGTTCACGATATATTTATGTTTGTTCATCATCCAAAACCAAAACCTGGGAGTCCAATATCCAATAAAAATGAGGCCAATAAATCATATCATTTAATAAATAACTTCTCGAAAATGTTGAAAAATAGCTCAGAGCTCAAAAAAATCCGCAAAAATGTCGCTTGGAACCTGGAGATTGCCATCTACAACTGAAAAATACGAAATGACAAAATTAGATTATAAAAATCATATCATCTATTATAAAGATTTGTATTATACAAAACATATAGATATAGCCCGTAGCTCGAAATAAATCCGCACAAGTGTCCATTGAAACCTGTAGATCGCCGTCTTCAAAGTAAAAAAAGAGAAAACAAAATTAGGCCAAAAGTCACATCATTTTGTAAAAACAAACATGTCTTCCAAAAATTGTAGAAAAATAGTCTCAAGCTAAAAAATTCTGTAAAAATGTCCGTTAGAATGGGGAGATCATCATCTTCAATTGAAAAAAAGTAAGAGAAGACAAACGTAGGCAATAAAAATCAAATTATTTAATAAAAAGTTCTATATCTTCCATAAATTGTTGAAAATAGCATCGAACTTAAAAAAATACGCAAAAATGTCCTTGGAACCGAGAGATCGTCATCTTCAACTGAAAAATAAGAGAAGACAAACTTAAGCTATAAAAATCATATCATTTAATAAAAAGATACATAAATTTACAAAAATGTAGAAAATAGCACTGAGCTCAGAAAAATAAACAAATGTTCGTTGGAACTAAAAGATCACCTTTTTCAACTACAAATAAGAGAAGAAAAAATTAGATGTCAAAATCATATCGTTTTATAAAAAGATCAATAACTTCTCGAGAATTTTGAAAAATCGTTTCGAGCTCAGAAAAATCCAAAAAGAATTCCAATTCAACTAGGAGATCGCCATCTTCAACTAGAATATAAGAGAAGACAAAATTAGGCTTAAAATCATAGCATTTAATAATTAGATCACCATCTTCAACTGAAAAAAAAGAGGACAAATTTATGCTTTAAAATCAAATCAATTAATATAAATATCCAAATGTTTCATAAAATGTTGAAAATAGTACCAAGAACAGAAAATGATATATAAAATTCTAATCAGTTGAAGATGGAGATATCCCGGTTACAATTGACATTTTTATAGAAGAAGATGGAGATTTCCTGGTTCCGAATTTTGTTTTCTCTTATATTTCAGTTGAAGATGGTGATATCCCGGTTTCAATGGATATTTTTTGGCCTAATTTTGTCTTCTCTGTTATCATTTAATTAAACGATCCATATCTTCTAGAAATTGTGAAAAATAACATGGAGTTCAGAAAAATATGTAAAAATGTCCGTTGGAACCGGGGTATCACCATCTTCAACCGAAATATAAGAGAAGACAAAATAAGGAGACACTACTACAAAAAGGACCTTTAACAGTGCTTATATAAGGTCTTTAATAGTGATTTACAAGCGCTGTCTATCTCGCCACTGCTAAAGGGGGGTTGGTTTTAATAGCGCTTTACAAGCGCTGTTAAAGGGGGCCTTTAACAGCGCTTGTTTGTGCAAGCACTGTTAAAGGGGGGGGGCCTTTTATAGCGCTTGTTTGTGCAAGCGCTGTTAAAGGCCCCCCTTTAACAGCGCTTGTTTGTGCAAGCGCTGTTAAAGGGGGGGCCTTTAACAACGCTTGTTAGTGCAAGCGCTGTTAAAAGTGGATGTTTAACAGCACTTGTACTAAAGAAGCGATGTCTAAGTGGGCCTTTAACAGCGCTTGTTAGTGCAAGCGCTGTTAAAGGGGGGCCTTTAACAGTGCTTGTTAGTGCATGCGATGTTAAAGGTGGACCTTTAACAGCGCTTGTACTAAAGAAGCGCTGTCTATTGGGACCTTAGACAGCGCTTCTTTAGTACAAGCGCTGTTAAAGGTCCACCATAGATAGCGCTTGTACTAAATAAGCGCTGTAAAAGGTCCCAGATAGACAGAGCTTGTTTCAATTCATTTTATTGTTTCTCCCTACGTTTTATCTTTAAGTAGATCCATTTAATGTTTAAAATGCTTAAGTAAACCACCAATAACATTAAATTACAAGAAAAAATCAAATTAAATTGCTTTTATTCAACAATCACATAAATTAGACAATGTGCATTGATATTGGAAGATGATCCGTAATACAAATAAGAAACATTATCGCAGATAAAACTTATCAGTTATTATCCATTAAATCACTCCTTGAACAATACATTTCCCGACAGCAGTAATATACATTCCAGAGCGGGTTCCATCTCAAAAATATTTTCTGCTGCCTCTTCTACTAATTTGTTGTTCTTGTGTATTCTACGATAAGTAGTTGCAGTTTGTGCAGAAAATAGACATAGCAACCATGTTGTATTCTTCAAGCCATGACTCATCATCGCATGCAGCCAACCATTTTCAACTCTTTCAAGGACTTCCTGTCTGCTGAATGCTTCCTCTTTGATGATCGAAATTTGGGCCTCAATTTGTTCCAATATCAAAGCAGGATCAACAGCACCTGCAGCATAACATGGAAGGAAAACTGAAAACAGAGTATCAGATGTCAACACACGTTGCAAATAACTTGCACGAGGTTTATAATAGCTATGCTAAGATTATTTATTTAAATTTGAAAGAGAAGCTCAAACTGTTCTAAATAATAATAAGTTTAAGATCATGTAGTAAATACATTGAAGCAATAACATTGGACCAACTTATTTGATTTTTCACAAACCTAATAAATATAGCGCAGACCATAAGGCATCTTTTCAGCCCACTATCGCATTTGCCACATAGTTTGCCCTTAGGTTTAGCCAAAAACAAGACAAAGATAACGATGATGACATGCCCTATAGAATTTATAAAATATATTTAAGGACAGTAAAATGGGCCATGTATATTGCAAAACAAAATTCATCATCATGTTCTACACGATATGCAGTACATATGTAGCAGATCTTCGCTCCACGTTCCCAAAACAGGCAGCTTAATCAAAAGAAGTTCGCACCCTGTCCAAATCCATGTATAAGGCACCCTGTCCAAATCCATGTATAAGGAACCCATACATGACATATTAAACTTGATGATGTGCCATGTGCATCAGGGTATTTTTTTGTTTTTTGTTTTGGGAAGGGGGGATCATTACCAAATACTACTGTAGGTCTCAAGGTAGAGTATAATAATAGTATATTGGTGCTTTTTACAACTTCAAGATTCAGCCAAGCTTGTACAAAAATAAGCAAGCCAAGATCAGATTCTATGTATAATTCTCAAGCATGTCCTAATGATGCCTTGTGGAGCTTAGCAAAGTTACCTGAATTTGTCAAATCAAGATTCAGCATGTTGAAGACCTATTATCCTGAACATCATGTTCTATAGTATAGAAAGATGAGGCATGCTGCATATTCAGTACCTGACTCAATGGCAGCTTCTACTTCACTGTCTGCTTCTGCAACTAAATATGTACGCCGTCTAAGCTCCTCTAATTCTGCCTTCTTCTTATAAACTAGCTCCTTCATCTTGCTGGCCTTGAGTTCTTCCAGTCTTGAAACTTCCGCCTCCACCTGCACAAGTCTACCAAAAATTAACGCTAAAGTGAAAAAAGGAAGTATCGGCTTTATCAGATTTCTTATTTGAAATTGTCAACATACATAAGTTATGAAGTCCACTGAAAGAATGTTAGGCTCTGTAATTTCATGTTCTGAAGCAGCTATGTTGCTTGTTACATTTTGAAATAGTTGTTGATCTTCCATTGGAGTATCCATTAGGTTCCACAATTCCAATAAGCTTGTTGCAAGATCTTGAAGCTGCCACAACATAGGTTATGTGCCAGGAAGAATTGCATGTAAAACCGAGTTTATTCTATTAACTACCTTCTGCATTTGTTGTAACTTGAGCTCTTGAAGTCTTGTATCGCGTAGACCAGCTTTTCAACTGTATCATTGCAAATGCTCATTGATCCTTCACTCTCCTCTAAACTAGGATGTACCTCTTTAACTGTTTGTTTGAATTCCATGCCAAGTACCAGACACAACAAATTTAAAACACGCAGGTGGTCCAAAACCTGTGTTAGCCGATCTGACTGGAGTAGAAGAGACACAGAGAACATCATTGAAACGTGTAAAAAAAAGCTGTGATGATTCATGGGAAGGTATAAATGAAATCTTACCTTCTCTTTTTGAAGTGATTGCAGTTGTCTCTGTAATTCCTCAAGCCTCTCTTTAGAGAGATCAGAATCATCTATGGCCAATTTGGATGAGATATACTCGTCAATCCTAATCTCATTAGAAACCTTCCAAATTTGATCTACTACTTCTTGAAATTGACTCTTTCTTTCTTTCTTCCTCTTCCTCATGTCCTCTAGCTATGGGATAATGACTTTCAGCTCTTCCTTTAAGCTTCCCAGATTCTGATTATACTACAATTTGATATCATCAAAAGTTTAAAGAATCCTCAGAGTGTACTCTCTCTAAAATCAAAGCATGTGACATACGAAATCACTAAAAAGATAACAAGTAGCTAAAAAGAATATGTATGATGTGTTTAGTAACTAAAAAGATAACAATCAAAGATAACAAGCAACCCACTCTGGTATGTCAACCATGTGAACCAATACTATAGCAGGAATTGCATCTGCAGTAGAAGACAAAAGTCAATATGTGCCAGTCTTCTGAACAAAGAAGGAATTATACATTTCCTCAATCCAGACTTTCTGCAACAACATACAACCCGATCAGGTAATATCATCAACTCTTCCCCTAAATTTTTCGCAATTTTGACAAAGATTTACTAACCTTGTTCCTTGCTATATTTATCACCATTTTTAAGTTTGCAGATCCATAATAGCACCGTGTTGCTAGTAACGGTATGCCTTCAAAAATATCAATAGCTTTTGTTCTTAACCTGGATTTGTCAAATCACAGACTTAGAGAAATAATACTTCTATTGGTTCTCTTGGACATTAGATAATATTCAAGTTATACTGATAATTAAATTCCTTGTTGTTTATTTGAAACCATAAATCCAAACATTTTGTATCAAGATATACAGATCATGGTGGATCAAAGCATGTATGGATCAATGCATGTATGTATGTTTTATATAATATGTGTATGCATCTGTTTAATTTTTCTTTATTCTATGAAAACTCCTCGTCAGCCAGAAGAATTGCTTAACTCTTAATAGCATAATCATCCTTGTTAAACTACAACTCCTTCGCCATTGAACTGAAATTGAGAGCTAATTGTCAGTACGAAAGCTACTGAGAACAGCTAATGGGCCAATCAAAGAATGACGGTCAATAACAAAACAAGAAAAGTGAGACAAAATAACTCAACATATCAATTTGAGTATTGCTAGATTAAAAAGAGAATCCCACAAATTAACAACTATATATATAAGGATCATGGGGGAAAATCAAAAAAGAGACAACCCAAACAAAACAAACAAATTATTACCTTAAAAGGACTACTCGTAATTGTCTGCAATACGCAAAGTACTAATTCAAATGAGAACAATTCAAGATATTCCAATATGCAATGCTGGGTGAGAATTGAGACTAAGGGTGAATATGGGCACTTCGTGAAAATATATTTGATTTTTGAAAACTCTACTAAAAATAATGTAAACTAAAATTTGGAAGTTTTCTGACCAACTTATGTGTAGCTACAAAAAATCTAGAAATTTTTTTGCCAATTTTCCAGAAATAGGAAAATTCTGCCAACATAGAATATAAGCATTAGATCAGATCACACACATTGAACTCATGAATGTTAACAAAAATGTTTATATGTGAACTAAAATGTTTGGCATAATTCAACCATTACCAGCCTCATTTGTTTCAAATCAGATCAATCATGAATCTGTCTTCCCATTTTGTATCACGTACCTTTACTATTTGCACATGTTTTAATATCCTGGTGATAATATCACAATGACATGCAAGCATTTCAACATATTATAATGGTGCTGGTACATACTTGGCTCGTATTTCCTTTAGCATCAACAAGTTCTTGCAACTGGAGTGCCTTATGTTCGTTGTTTGATGGTGTATTTAAACTACTAAGATTCTAAGATCAACACTGCACATTGAACATATCAAGTCCAGGATAACGCCTCAATAGGATTAGCATACATATAAGATGTCAAACTAGAGAATTATCATGGACTAGCAAATCATTTTCTCAGATCTGTATAAAACAATATACAGAACACTAAAAATGGTTGAAATAACAAAAAAAATTGTCAGAAGCTAGCAAACTGACCTAAAGATGAAAGACGCCGTTAACATGTAAAGCAGCTGTTGATGGGAAAGCATGTGAAGTTGACTCATAGCAGCTCTTCGAACGACAGCTTCTTTTGCCACCTTTAACCATTGTAAGGTTGCAAAATTAGTAACTTCCCCACAATTGAACCCTGATTTTTCAAAAACATGAATTCAAAAACACATGTAAAATGAGCAGCAGCTGGGAACAAAAGAGAGAATACTATTGGGAACAAAAGATATTGATACAACAATTTTTAGAGGACAAATCGTACCATAATAATTTGTATATCGACCAACTTATTATGATAATAATTCAAGTATTATATTAAAGAATCCATCTCATTCACAAGGGGTGCATAACCCTCCATAACTTCAAGTTAAATTCAGCATAAAGTTCAAAAGTTAAACTGTTAAAAATATGTAACTTACTCTAACAAAAACTTCGTATAAAAATAATGATAAAGAAAGACGCATCCCCATCCAGTCACCAAGTTTGTATATTTGTGTTCAGCATCCCCATAGAAACCAGTCCGACTGCTTTGTGTTAAACTATGCACTTACAATGGTCAACGTTTTCAAAAGAAGATTAGAAAGCAGCTCTGTTTGTTTATCAATTACGATCCATGGAAAATGTAGTGTTTAAAAGAAGTCACAAAGACACTGCCTAGATTGTACGCCACCATACAAACTTCTAGTTTCACAAAAGAAAACCAGAACAAGAACCATTAGAACACATCAACGTGAAATAATTAACACCTTGTGGCAACAAGTTTCTTAGACATTAAAAAGACTTACTTTTCTCTAACGATCATCATACCCTTAGCATATCGATTCATTGTCGCAGGATTAACAGGAACAATTGTGATCTTTTCTTTCCAAAATATTCCAATGGTCGTCTCAAATTTGTTCTTCACTTCATAAAGATGTTTTAAACCATCTCTCTGAGTGGAAATGTACACCATGACATAATGAAAAGAGACAAAAAGATTAGAACCTAAATAAGCTGAAATACATTATATGGGAAAAACAGAGCACACTAATCACTAATAAAATAACTTCACTTTTTAAATAGTTTTTAGAAATTTAATAAAATAACTTCCCTAAAGAAAGCATGATGAAGGTTGAAGGTAAAAGGAACAAAAAAGTAAAAATCCAGTATATAATAGAGAACATGATTTAACAAATAGAAGAAAAGAGGGTGTGGAAACTCAATTATTTAAAAAAAACGATACACGTATAAATAAAGGTAAATTAAAAATGATGAGCAGATACTTAAATAAGCATAAAACACACATCAGTTTGAAATGAGTTTCAAACTTGGTAATACAAACAAAATTTGTCTCAAACTTGGGATGCTTGATTTTCACAATTAAATCATGCCCATTCATGTAAATGAGTTTCAAATAATTCATGTAAATGAGTTTCAATATTCTGATCCAAATTTCTATGAGAAATAAATCCCTACAATAAAAAGCAGGAAAGCCCTAAGATTTCCTAAACTAAAAGCTCATAGCAGCTCCAAATCCCCAAGCTTTCTTCCCAATTAAAAGCAAAAGGAAATCAACGAAATCAAGCTCAAACGACAAGAAATTTCAAAAAACAAAGACACTGATGATAATAATAAGATTGGGAAGCTCACAAGGCCTAGCGAATCGATCGAGCGGTCCAGACATGCTGATGATACTTTTTGCAGATCCAATCAATCCACCATAAAATTTCGATTAGTCCCTACAAAAGCACCTACATTCGAGTCAGAAACCCTATAAGAAAAGCCCTAGAAAAAAACAAGGGGAAATGGAAGCGGCGGATCGAACTAAAAATTACCAGCGCAGTTTGTTAGATCTTCTCCCCAAATGGCCGGATCAAACTAAAACTTTTCTGCAAGCGGCCGAAATTTGCTTGCGAGCGGCGGAAAAGAAGCGAGCCCGCGGAAATTTGTTTGCTAGCACGCGGATGACCTTTAACAGCGCTGATGTTTGGGAACGTACCCGATCCTCAACATGATCTTTAACAGCGCTTCTAGGAAAGAAGCGATGTCTATTAGATGACCTTTAACAACGCTTGTAGAAAGAAGCGATGTCTATTATTCGACTTTTAACAGTGCTTGCAGAAAGAAGCGCTGTCTATTATCTGTGTCCCTAATAAACAGCGCTTCTAAATAGAAGCGATGCCTATTATCTGACCTTTAACAGCGCTTGCAGAAAGAAGCGCTGTCTATTATCCAACTTTTAGCAGTGCTTACAAAAAGAAGCGATGTCTATTATATGTGCCTCTAATTAACAGCACTTACATTTGGCAAGCGCTGTTAAAGATGTGATATTAAAGGTCCTTTTTGTAGTAGTGAGAAAAAATCATATCATTTAATTAAAAGGTCGCCATCATCAACTGAAAAATGAGAGAAGACAAAATTAGGCAACTAAAATCAAATCAAATAATATAAAGATCCTTATATTTAAGAAAATAGCCACGAGCTCAAAAAAATACGCAAAAATTTCTGTTGGATCCGAGATATCGACATCTTCAACTGATAAATAAGAGAAAACAAAAATAGGGTATAAAAATCATATCATTTAATATAAAGTTCCATATCTTACAGAAAATATAGGAAATTGCCCGGAGTTCAGAAAAATCCGCAAAAATATCCGTTAGAACCGGGAGATCATCGTCTTTAACGAAAAAATAAGAGAAGACAAAAGTAGTCCAAAAAATCATATCATTTAATAAAAAGATACGTATCTTCCAGAAAATATAGAAAAATAGCCTCGAACTAAGAAAAATCCGCAAAAATGTCTGTTGGAATCAGAAGATCGCCATCCTAAACTGAAAAATAAGAGAAGGCAAACTTAGTGTCATGCCCTATTTTGCACTATACTGGTATTCTACTGAACACACGTGGTATTTCTACCTACGATGCATACGTGGGCATGAAATAAACATAGATATCGATGTATGTAACGTAGTGCAAGTGGGATTAGGCCGTAATACGTGGCTGAGGGAAGAGAAAACGAAATGCGAATGCGGGAGAAGTGCAAATGACGTCGTAAGTGTAAAACAACAGGAATGTGCTAGATGTGTGTGTGCGTGGTGCATGTATGCATGTGTAGGCATGCATGGGTATGTGTGGAAAAGCCATGCAAGTGTGAAAGGGGTTAGAGGTCAATGGCAACCCCCGTAAATTTTTAGAAAGGCGAGGGGCAAAATGGTCATTTGGACCAAAAGTGCTGTGTGTACATACTTAAATGGTCGGTGCATAAAATAATGGCAAACTTGTAAATATCTAAAAGTTGAGTGGTATTTTGGGAAGGGTATTTTGGTCATTTAACTTGTCTCATGCTTATCCTTAGGAGCCTCCAGTGCTAGATATTTTAGAGAGAAACTTCTCTCTTTTGCTTCGCTTTTCTTCTCTTTTCTCTTTTCATTTTTCTTTCTTCCCTTTTCCCAAATAGGGCCGGCCACCTCTCACCTATTTTCCCCTCCTTATTCATTTAGAAACCATAATTGCTCACTCCAAAACTCAAGTATGTCATGTGGCTTGCAAGTGGGAAGAAGGTGGAGAAGAAAGAAAGAGAAGAGAGGAGGAAACCAAAGTTTTGAGGTAGGAAACTAACTTGGATTTAGAAAATTGTTTAGGGTTCTATTTCATCATGTTTTTATATCATGTTTAATAAATATAAATTAGGGGTAGTGAAATTAATGTGCCTTGATTCAATTTTCATGAAATTCCCCTTGAAATTCTTAGCAAAATCATCTCCCTTGAAATTCAGAAACCCTGATGTCTGTTGTTGCTGTGAAACTGGTTAATGTAGCTCGAATTAAGTTTCCAAAAAAATATATTCTGATAGATCTTGAAGTTATACCCCCAAAACATATAAATTTTGATATATTTTCAATTCAAAAATTAGGAGCAAAAATTCCATCTTTATAGCATGTCTGTTTTATCTTCAGTCTTGACATAGTTCAGCAAAATTGGCCTAAATACCTGTACACGCAATGAAATTTTATGTTCTTGGTCTCGTTGGAAAGTTAACAAGTTTTTCTTTAACCTCATCCTAGTGTATGTATTACGAAATTCTGGCTAAAACATACCCAAAAACAGCAATCTTTATAGACTCTGAAATCTTTCTGAAAAACAGATTTGACAGACGTCACCAAATAATTCACCATAAATCACCTACTTAATATTTTTACATGAAATTGTCTATGTGAATCCAAGACTAACATACCTATAACTTTCATTTGGGAAGTTTTGTTCAATTCTGACCATAATTGGGTGATATCAGCCATGTTTTACGAATGTTTATATGTTTTCTGCAAGCTGAAGCATATAAGTGGTGGTATGGATTGTGTAATGTTGCTAAACTCCCCTATATGATGCATGATTGTTGTTGTTACTTGAAAGATAGATTATTTATGCAAACATCTATGAAATTTGTTGATGTTACAATGGTCATGGTTGTGTTGCCTGCCAAGTGCTTGGGAAAATGCCTCAACGATATGAAAGTGAGAAACATTAAAAATGTGTTTGCAAACACATGAATCATGAAATATGCTGTGAAGTAATGATGGGGTCATGAAAAGCATGGTTTCATATGTTATGAATGATGAATTGAAATGGCTGTGATAAAGGACATGACACTTCGGTGCGTGACCCATATTGATATGAGTGTGGAATGTGAAACCGTGCACCGCGTACCCTTCAGTGCTATAAATAATGTTAAATGAGGTTTTAAAATGTCTCAGTCTTCTTTAATGAGGGTGAGTTAGCAAAACCCAGGTTTTAGGTGGGATTTGAGTAAATTGTGGATATGCGGCTTGGACTGAGAAGTTGGGGGAAATGATTATGTGATATGTGCTATTTATACCCACTCGCCTTTACCAGGAGTGGAGGGGACATACGGAGGTTGTGTTATTGTGGGAGAGCCTCACTCCTCCCAGGGACGGGGGAGCTGAGAGGCCCGGTGTCGTACAATGCCCGTGTCCAATGCGACGTGTGCTATATTCACCCCAAATTTGGGGTGATGTCCAGGTCCTGGTATCACACAGTTTACCCAGGTTCCAATTAATTCAATAATAAAATAAAAGTCTTGCATGTTACTTCTTCTGCTTACTGTACTTCCCTTGTCCTTATTTGCTATGCTTGTGATGACGTATATTGAGTTGCACTTGTTGCATTAATACCTTCCTTTTCTAAATTATGTTGGTATGAGCACATGCTTTATTATTCGTGCTAAGCCTTTTCTTGCAGTAGTTCGACATTGGACCGCATGTATGATCCTCTTCCTCGGCTATTTACTTTACGCCATATTACTTAGTTAACATGTCTTATGTATCTTGCCTTGCCTTGTTGATAACCTTAACACGGTTTTCCAAATCCAAGTTGGTTCCTACTGGGGCAAGCATTGGCATGCTCCTCCCTATTTTTCAGGTAGCAGTGGCAGCATGGTTACTGGTGACTTGGAGTTGGGTTTCAGGTATAGCACTTGGTGTGAGCGGTAGGTTGTGGTATGACATGGTTGTCTTGGTAGGTGGAGAGTGGCGGTGTAAATATAGTGGTGTACTTGGAATACATATATTAATGGAAGTTTTTATATGTATGATATGTTGTTGTTGATCTTTGTTATTCTTGAGGTTGTTTTGATGTTACCGTGAAGCTTCACTTGTACTATCCCAGCATGTGCACAGTGGCCCCCTTGTTTTGTTTCTCCTTTCTCTTTCTTTCCTCTCTCATCACCCTCACTCTTCAGGATACTTGGGAAAAATATTTTTGGGTATTCTGGAAAACGGGGCGTGACAGTTTTTAGCGGCCCATGCAGGTCACCGCACTGCGATGTGCATAAGGATAGTACAAGTAATGCTTCTGTAGGTGATTGGGATAGATTAACCCTAAGGTGGGTAGTGACTTTAGAGCCTTAAGTGAACCACCCTTAACCCCCTACTTAGGAGGTCAGGGGATGAACTTCCTACAGTGAAGTATACTATAAATGTATATTTGTTGGTATCAGTGTATACACATATAGTAATGAGATTCGTGTATATAAATGTAGTTGTTGTATTTGGATAATTTGAATTATATACGCCGCATGAATACTTTTATTCATTATATCTATATATATATACTAGTCATTACCCGTGCCCATAGGGCACGGTTTATTTAATGGCTGAGTTTTTATCCCCCACAAATTTCAAGTTCCCCCAAATTTCAAGTTTTCCCAGAAAATTTCAAGTTTTCCCCCAAATTTAAGTTTCTCCCAAAATTTAAGTCCCCCTAAAATTGTCATTACCACCTAGGACAAACTTTCCACGTAGGACAAAGCTTTGTCCTAGTAGGAAAAGATTCAAAATCTTCATAGAACTGGAAAAAAATGGTCGGAAGGGGTGAGAATAAAAAGTGTGGGTGGGTGGGTGGGGAGGGTCCATGTGTAAAAATACAAAAACCGGGGTTGTATGTGCAAAATTCCCCACCTCCTCTTATATCCCTCAAAATCTCATCTCTTATATTTTCTTTTATCCAATTTCCCTGTTTTATATAATAGATATCCAAATTCTCTTATCCAATTTCTCATGTCCAAATTCTCTTATCAATTTCTCTTGATAACATCCGTCTTTTATATAATAGATATCTCTTATCCAATTTCTCTTGTCCAATATCTCTTATCCAATTTCTCTTGATAACATCTCTCGTTTGTAATATAGATATCTCTTATCCAATTTCACTTGATAACATCACTCTTATCCAATTTCTATTGGCCTTCAATTTCTCTTGGTAACATCCCTCTTTTATAATATAGATATCTCTTATCCAATTTATCTTGTCCAATCTCTTATCCAATTTCTCTTGATAACATCCCTCTTTTATAATATAGATATATCTTATCCAATTTCTCATGTCCAATATCTCTTATCCAATTTCTCTTGATAACATCCCTCTTTTATAATATAGATATCTCTTACCCAATTTCTCTTGTCCAATATCTGTTATCCAATTTCTCTTGATAACGTCCCTCTTTTATAATATAGATATCTCTTATCCAATTTCTCTTGATAACATCCCTCTCTTATAAAATAGATATCTCTTATCCAATTTCTCTTGTCCAATATCTCTTATCCAATTTCTCTTGATAACATCCCTCTTTTATAATATAGATATCTCTTATCCAATTTCTCTTGTCCAATATCTCTTATCCAATTTCTCTTGATAACATCCCTCTTTTATAATATAGATATCTCTTATCCAATTTCTCTTGATAACATCACTCTTATCCAATTTCTATTGTCCAATATCTCTTATTCAATTTCTCTTGATAACATCCCTCTTTTATAATATAGATATCTCTTATCCAATTTATCTTGTCAAATATCTCTAATCCAATTTCTCTTGATAACATCCCTCTTTTATAATATAGATATCTCTTATCCACTTTCTCATGTCCAATATCTCTTATCCAATTTCTCTTGATAACATCCCTCTTTTATAATATAGATATCTCTTATCTAATTTCTCTTTTCCAATATCTCTTATCCAATTTCTCTTGATAACATCCATCTTTTATAATATAGATATCTCTTATCCAATTTCTCTTGTCCAATATCTCTTATCCAATTTCTTTTGATAACATCCCTCTTTTATAATATAGATATCTCTTATCCAATTTCTCATGTCCAATATCTCTTATCCAATTTCTCTTGATAACATCCCTCTTTTGTATTATAGATATCTCTTATCCAATTTCTCTTTTCCAATATCTCTTATCCAATTTCTCTTGATAACATCCCTCTTTTATAATATAGATATCTCTTATCCAATTTCTCTTTTCCAATATCTCTTATCCAATTTCTCTTGATAACATCCCTCTTTTATAATATAGATATCTCTTATCCAATTTCTCATGTCCAATATCTCTTATCCAATTGCTGTTGATAACATCCCGCTTTTATAATATAGATATCTCTTATCCAATTTCTCTTTTCCAATATCTCTTATCCAATTTCTCTTGATAACATCCCTCTTTTATAATATAGATATCTCTTATCCAATCTCTATATATATATATGTATGTGTGTATATATATATGTACTAGTCATTACCCGTGCCCATAGGGCACGGTTTATTTAATGGCTGAGTTCCCCCCCACAAATATCAAGTTCCCCCAAATTTCAAGTTTTGCCACAAAATTTCAAGTTTCCCCCAAATTTAAGTTTCCCCCCAAAATTTAAGTCCCCTCAAAATTGTCATTGCCACCTAGGACAAACTTGCCCGTAGGACAAAGCTTTGTCCTAGTAGGATAAGATTCAAAATCTTCAAAGGACAGGAAAAAATGTTCGGAAAGGGGGGAGAATAAAAAGTGTGGGTGGGTGTCTCTTATCCATGTCCAAATTCTCTTATCCAACTTCTCTTGATAACATCCCTCTTTTATATAATAGATAGTTATAACCCGTGCCCTAAGGGCACGGTTCATTTTAAATATCTCCCATCAAAATCTTAGATCCCCGAATTTTAAATAAACAACAATAACTAAATTGCAATAATTGTTATTTAATTCCCCTAAAAACTTTAAGACGCCAAAAATTTTAGTTCTTACCAGAGAATTTAGTTCCCCTAAAAATTTTAGTTTCCCCTAAAATTTAGTTCCCTCAAGATTTAGCATGTGCCATAAGGACACTATTCATTTAAAATATTACACCCCTCAAAATCTTGGATCCCCTAATTTTAAACGAACAATAATTAAAGCGCAATAATTGTTATTTAATTCAACCAAACATTTTAGTTCTCCTAATATTTAGTTTCTCGTTCATCTAAAATATTCCCCCCTTAAAATTTTGGATCCCCTAACTTTAAACAAACATCAATAATTAAAGCGCAATAATTGTTATTTAGTTCATCCCAAAAAATTTAGTTCCTCCATAACATTAAATTCCCTCCAAATTCAATTACCACCAAAATTTAGTTTCCATAGAGAATTTAGTTCAAGGTTTTTTATTTGTGGTTGCTCAAAAATGTGTTAGTGTTCACCCTAAATGTTTTAGCATCAAAAATTGTTTTTTTCACTGTAGTGTTCATCATGCTTGTGGTCCAGTGTTCATGATGAATCCCTCCACCAGCATGATCATCGTCATCAATCTGGCTAATTTTGTATCGAATTATATCAATGTGCTTGTGTTGGCATTTTATGTCACGTTATCAAACTTATGTAAGAATCCATGGAATAAATTCTCAAGAGATGGTTCATGTTATACTCTTAGCTTTGTTAAGCAAGTTGTTCCTTCATCTATAATCATGTGGTAAGCAGCACTATAATCTTAAAATGGGAATTTTTTCTACACATCATCAAGATTAGCCTAACTAATGATATATAATCTTGTAATGATTAAGAAATTAGGATTTCGTGAGTGTCTGCTAGTATTGATATTTTTCAGATTTATGCCATATTGTAAGAGCAGCGACATAAAGTTGTCGTGTTTCCTTCAAAAAAATATGAGAAAATTAGATTGCCTCTTCGTACGTGAACTATATTTTTATATCCATACACCTTATAATTCTGGCCATTAAGCCCTTAATCTTTCTTTCTGGCATTCTTCCCAATCCCAATCTACAGCCAACAACTATGTCAATATAGTGAGCTTAGTTACATATTTCAAATTTCACTTGTGCAAAAATTAGGTTATAGAATATATAGATGCATACAAAACTTGGGCCATAGAATATTACAAATTTGGAGTTGAATAGTAAATAGTTAAGATGCAAAGAAATTCAAGATAACTATCAAATCATTTTCAAGTTTTAGAAAACAATAAAATGGTCGTTAACAGAAAATAGAAAACAAAACAACCATATTTATTTCCTTCCATTAAATTCTCATTTTCTAATAACTAATTTGAAATCATAACTTAAAACTATTCTCATTCGAAAGAATACTTTTTTAAATGTCAATGAAACACCTATTATAAATATTCCTCAGTATAGCTACGACATTTAGTGATTAATATACTTAATATCAATAGACTTCAGAAAAACTACGACATTTCACTGAATAATAATTTTATTAAAGGAAAACTCCACTAAACCAAGCATTTCAAATTGATGCTTTTATTCATCAGAATTTAAAATTGACGTTCAATGCCACGATTTTACAAACCACCGTATAGAGAAAACGAAACCGAACAAAAAAAATATTATGAAATCACCGTAAAAGAAACAAAAAATCCAAAATCTTTCTTTATAAATTATTTTATACATCATTCAATAAATTCTGCAGGTGAATTATTTGCAAAACAATAATCACAAATATTCACATCATACAACAAACCCTTGCCAAACAATGAACACAATTATTTCCATCGTACATATCCCCACCAAATATGCAGGTAAAATCATTTACATCATACAAACCCCCACCATAAAAAGTAACAACAAAATTGCAACGATATTTACGCACACAACTTTTTACCCACAAAAAGAACACTGTGACAAAAACAACACTGTAAATCAACTATAACGAATCAGGGATGCCACCATCGATGGAGTCGGATCAAAGCGCTCGTGCAAGTCCTTCCCGCCGAGATCCATCGAAAACTTAACAAATGTTGTCGGCACAATGAATTTCCTCCCTCGAACTCCACCCTCAGCAAACTTTAGATCAAGATGCCAATATCATAAACAGAAATAGAATGAAATAGAACAAATTGTTTTTAAAAAAATATCACATAAATAATAGAAGTTAAGATCTTAACAATTTATTCATCAATACATCCTGCCAATCAAACTAAGATGGCCATGTTCGAAATCTCATCTCCCTTGCTATCACTCTCTTTCGCTCTCTTCCTCCTCTCATCATTAGCAATATTCCCCACTTTATCTGCCAGCTGGCTATGCCTCAAGAACGAAGCGACGACGCTCCTCGACGTAAAGCGCTCCTTTGGCAATCCAGCATCCCTGGCCTCCTGGAACAAATCCGTGGACTGCTGCACCTGGGCATGGGTCACGTGCGATTTCGACAGCAGCAGTGTCACCGAACTACTCATCAGATCGCTCGATCTCAAGGCCCCCATTTCGACAGTGACAGTCTCATTGGATGCATGTTGATCCAAAACCATTTGTTACACATAATGCACATACATAAAATTGGTAATCAACCTCTATTGGTAATCAACCAAAGCATCCGATGGAAAACATGATTGACATTCAATATGGTGCACAACTATTAAGAAGTCAAGTAAAGGTCTAAAACCCAGCCAATCAATTGCTTGGTGCAACTACCCAACAGATCTCATCTAACAATAGAAAATGATTTACATTAGAATCTTCAAAATTTTGTAAAGCAATGCATATAGCCTAGAACCAATTTTACATTCTCTTGCAATTTTACATAGCAGTGACTTATAGCCTACACATAAGCAGAGTACACATTAAACATCAATCACTAACTCTCAAGTGCGAAGTAACCAAAGGATGACAAAATGTGCAAAATTCGACTAATTATTAAATAAGGAATTTAAGTTGTCGGCTGCTTCTTCAGTTTTCCAATCCCTTGCCTGATTGCAGTCCCCCTCTGGCACAAAAATAGACAAACAGTTCATCATTCAGTTTTGCATCAAATTAAAAACATGTTTGCAGAAAAATCCGGTAAAATGAACAATTACATATCTGGCCTTGATCCTGGCCAAAATGACCTTGAACCTGTCAAAGTCATTCAAGGATGTTGTTCTCTTCTGGATGATCACGTTGAACCATAAGAAATCAATCAGGAGGAGGAGGAGCTGTGGTGTAAACCAAATAAGGAAAAAAAGTAAAGAGTTGTAAGACTGTAGAGTGCTTTCACTTGGTACGGTGAACATATCTTGAGACCTTCAAAAAATGTATATATAAAAACCAAAACTCTTCCCTAAATAAATGATAATCATTTTTAAAAAACAAAAAAAAATCCCGATTTCATACATTTTATCAATTTCCCATTAATACTTAAGTATATGTGATTCTTTCCTATAGAAATCAACTAAACATTACCAAAATTCATATGTTACAGGATTATGTCAAAACAAAGAAAGATATAACAAAAAAATCAAGAACTGATTACCTACTGGATCAGTCGCAACCTTCCCCTCGGCCATGAATGCTGTTGCGCTATCTTGCAAGTTTCTTTTCATCAAATAATCATACATGTAAACATCAAGCCTTATCATAATTCATTCAAAAATGAACATGTAAAAAACAAAACCCTTATCTAAATAAACGATAATCTATCTTTAAAAAAAAAAAAAAAATCTGATTTCATACATCTTATCAGCCTCCCATTAAAACTTCAAAATTCATCATTAAGTATATGTGATTCTTTCCTATACCAGTCGATTAAACATTCCCAAAATTCATTTGTTGTAGGATTATGTCAAAATGAAGAAAAACTATAGCAACAAAATCAGGTGAACTGATTACCCAATGGGTCGATGTCTAACTTCCCCTCGGATATGAATGCTTTTGCGCTCTCTTGCAAGTTTCTTTTCACCTGATAATCATAAATGTAAACGTTAACCCTGATCATAAATAATTCAAAAATGTATATATAAAAACCAAAACTATTTTCTAAATAAATGATAATTTTCTTTTAAAACAAAGTCTGTGAAACCTGCAATAGTAAATTGAACCATTGTAAGAAAAAAGTCCATCTACTTCATCAATAACTCAAAATATGAAGGAGAAGATGCAATAGCACATAAATGCTGAATAAATAAATATTCCTGATATGATATACCCTCATTAGAGCCATTATTAGAAACAAAAAAATCAGTATCAGATAGCTGCTCTGTAATTTATGGAAGTTATGATCAGTATGAAAGGTGGTCACGGCCTAAAATCATTAAAGCATCTAGATCAAGTCTGTTTGTATTAAAAACCAGATTATGTGTGTATCAAAAATGCCTTCATCGCAATCCAATGTGCAAAGAGTTCAAACTACTAAAATCAGCACTATGTTCACAATATCTCATCGCAGGACTAAATATTAATATGGACAATGATTCATAATCTATAGAACTTTTTAAGATTATGAAGTGGGAGCTAAATCATTCAAAATCTGGATAGCATTACTAAAGTTACATTCTATCAATTATGTTAATTCATGGTTGCATTAACAAAGATATAACATCCAGGTATTCTCAACAAAGTATCAACTGTAGGACTCAAGCTCTGAGAATGATCCTCCAGAATCACGCATGCCCCTATTAAGAACCATGCATGCCCCAGGCAGGTAAGAACTATGAGAAATTAGTAGAAGATGCAAAACCACCATGAAATTTAATCTTTTAAAAATTGTAGTGTAGAAGCATATAGTTAAATATGTAACACATTTGAAAGATAGGATCAACTGATATTTTTTCCCCGTTTCAAATTTGCATCTGAATTATTTCTACACAAAACACATCAAAATTTCATTCCCAAGTTTTTGCAAGGCCATTCAGAAATTTGTCAAAAGTAAAAAAAACCATAAACATGGAATCCAAACATCAAAGCATACAAATAGTGGAAATTTACATGAACAAAAACAAACATCAGAAAATGAAATCGATCCAGATCCAAGTAAAAAGAGGAAACTTAACCCATTGTCGGTAAATTGATTGGCCATGGCGAGGGATCCCAACGAACTGCTCTCGATTCATCAATTAGAACCATCAAACAATCAAAATTCAAAAAACATCGTAACTTTATAGACTAAAAACCCAAATATTTGGAAGAATAATTTAAAAATCAAGATCCCAAATACCCCCTTTGGTTTAAATTAGGATCTTTCAGATTAAACTCTATCGGAAAACCAATAAGATTTTGAGCATTTGTACAAACATTTGATGTGCAGAAATTTTGGAGGCGTTACCTTCCTTCATGTACCATTATATAGACAAAGGAGACGTGGCTCTCCAAATTTCTTTCTGCAAAAAAAAATCAGCAACAAAAAAAATCGAAATTGAAAACATTCGCAAGTGAAAACCCCAAACACCATTAGATCCAAAAATTAGTCACAAAAAGAATCAAAATGAAAAGTGAAAACATCAGAACTCACAAAATCAAGGGATTTAATCAATAGTTTTGCCTTCATGGTTGATTGGGTTAAGAATGTGATCTTGTTTCTCAGTCCTGTCAAAATGAGATGCAAGTTATTAGCAAGAAATATAGAAGAAAGAGATAAAATATATATTAAATTTTGTTTTTATTGAGGAAAATTATGAGATGCAAGTTATTTGTTCCTGAGACTCTTCAGATCAAAAAGATGGAGAATATGCAGATGTATGGAAGCATAAATATATAGACACATTACTGGCATGTATGCCAAATAATTGGCAAAGTCAAGAATTCTATACAACTTGGAATTGGTATGGACATAATGGCATTAAATTTGGCATAATCATTGCTTGGCCCTCCATGATTAGCAAAATTCAAAGATGGCCATAGCTTAATTACAACTCTGGACCTGAATAAAAGTCAACAGAAGTTTTAGCCTCGTGTGTCACAATTAAAAGGACATACGATTAACAAAGATGGGAGGAATACGATTATTCTCATAGACATTTTCACCTTCTGTGTGAGAAGGACATATATTTCACAAAGAAAGCAGAAATACAACTTATAGATAAATTTCTAACCACTTATTCATCAGGTTTAATACACAATTTGAAAATGTTTTGAATTCATTGTCTTGTAGTACCTGTCAGGATGCAAGCCGACCAACTAAAGTTCCACTAAATACCAAAGTTTCGAACCATTTGTTGGAAACAAATCTGCCAAGGAATAAAATTAACCTAATCAAATGCTTTTCGATATAAGAAACACTAAGACTGGTGGTGAGAATGTCCAAAATGCAGGCTTAAAATGTAAAGGATATTCAAATGTTTAACCATGGTAATCAATGTCATAAAAGATTTGATATTTGTTACCTTGAAATAGAAATCGAGGGCAACAAAAGGCAACAAAAGTAATTTAGTGCCGACCATTGCAACTGACTGTCCTCCACATGCTTTCTGATGTTGAAAAAACTGAGCATAAGTCTACTTTTTAGTAGATATTCATGTCACTTTCCTCAATACTGTAAAAAAAGGTGAGTAATGTCATTGACAGCTGGATAAACATGGATCGTGAATTTAAATAGGTCTGATGGTAAGTCACAAAATTATCTTAGTCTATTTAGAATCAATGACAGAAGTGACTAAAAGTTAATGGATTTACCGACGTTTTTCCATGGGTATTAGCGACAGAGAATTTGTTGCTTTCCAAATTGATTGACCAAACTACAAACAGCCAGGGTAACAGGGGCATTAGAAGAGCATCGATGGAGCATTTCTCAACAAATAAAATCAAATTGAAAAATGGCAGTAGAAAGTACGCGCTTGAGCAACAAACATAACCTAACAAACCTAATACGCTAGCAATATATATTGGCAAAATGCAACTTTAATCTAACATTTCCAGTCTAACATTCAAGATATAGAGGAAGAACTCCCCGCAATGCGTGATACCGAGTACCATCTTCATTGACCATTCAAGTGGCTTAAACCCAGTCAAACACATCTAAGCCCGTCTCAAGAGACAGGTTTGGAGTTTTATTAGCATGAAGGGACATGTGAAGACCTCGCATATCAGGCATGTCTGACAGTGGCTCAGCTCCTCAAAATTCCTAAGATAGCAATTTATGTTTAAGAATTCAAAGTTTGACAATTTAATTTAATTATATGTTTGACAATTTAAATATAATTGGTAATGTATATAATTGTAAAATCAATCTGTTGCAAATGTCATATACATGATAGCTATCTAGTATACTTTTTCATGCAGTTTTCATGCAGTTTTCAGTTTAGAATCAATAGAAATACGAAATATAAGTTTCTATTTAAAAAACAAAATAAAAATAAGATCTATACGTGTATTTTCTTTCTCATCCATATAATTGGTGCAATGCCCTGACTTTGGGGTGTGGCCTATATTCTATTTCAATCTTCTAATTTTAACATAATAACATAGCAATAATTATTTCCCCAAATTATATCCCTAAATGTATGCTCTAATCCAAATTTAGTAAAACCGATCCAAGCCCAAATCTCCACTATTTAACACAAAGCCAAGGGGGTCTCAATTAGAAGAGATTTGTAGTGTCATGAATGTTTTTCACCCCCTTTTCCCACCCAATAAATTAATAAATATTCCTCTTTTTTCTATTCTCCTCTACCTTTGTGAAAATTGATCAAATGGATGGTAACCACTTATATTGAGCTAATTAACGGGCTGGAATTGGACATACACATCTTTCTAAATACATTATTTATAGTATTTAAATTTCTTAAATTTTTTCAAACAAAATGTTTTTAAATGGATAGACACGCCGAAATATGTAAGTTACAAATTAGCCAATTAGTAATGACCCATCTTCGTACAAAAGATCAAGAAAAAATTGATAATCCTAAATTTAGCCCAAAATACACTAAAAATCACCAACTCATGATCAGAACAAAATGGGAAAATTTGTTTAAACCTCTAGCATTCATAATAGTAAAGTTAAAAATACAGAGTACTATCAAATTTACACTTTACATGGGCTAAACCAAAAACTTGTCAAAAGTATTTTCCAGATAGCCATATTGGAGATCAAATTCTGATAATATTTCTTTTCTCTAATGTAAGAGTAACCAAAAAATAAGATTTACAAAGCATTAAAGATGAAGAGGCACCTACAACTTCTTTATATTAGTACTTCATATCATAATATCTAAAGCAACTGCTGATGAAGTTCAAAATTTTCAAGTGATAAAAACTCTTATACAAATTAATCACACAGTAAACAAACATAATTAATCTCTAACCGATTTGTAAACACAATATAGATCTCTCAATTACATGACTTCAATAATCACCCAAAATCTTTCTAAAAGAGCAGAAATTTGCAAAATCATCCAAAAAACATACATGTTCTTTGTACCACAAGCATCACAAACATCAGCACTTTGCAAAAGTATACTAATTGGACATAGCAAAATTTTGATTTGCCAAATAACATTGACACACCAGATAGTTTTAATAGACTTCAAGATTGCAAAATCAGATTTGGTTATTGTACAAAAGAGCTCAAAGATCATTTAACCAAGTTATCAGTTTTCAAGAAAACATTCTATTTTTAACAAACATTCTAGAACTAAGAATTGACAAAAAGGAGCACATTCAAAATTCAAAACATATATTCCAAGCCCGGAATTCAGAATCACCAACCTAATCCACTTATTATGCTCCCTGGATTCCAAGCTCTCGGTTCGCCACATTTGCAAGGTCCCAATAGTGCATACAGAGAAAATGTTCAAATATAAAAATTTTAGACAAAAAATCCTAATCAAAATATCCAATAAAGAAACTAAAAATTCACAGGCCCAAATCTAACCAATAAACGACAACAATCTACAGATCTCAAGCAAAATTGAACAAATTCCACCAAAATTTCTTGCTAAAGTATCTAATAGATCACTTGCTTTTACAAATAGAAAAAATTATAACCAAATAAAACATAAAAAATAAAAAGTACCAAGTGATAAGAAGATGTTCATCCAATATATTGAGAACATTCAATACATCATTCCAATTAATCGATATATTTACAATGGCAACATGAAATTTATCACCTCTTACTTGAGCTTGGGAAAACTGTTATGACCTTTCCTAAAAACAATAAGTCCAAGCAAATAATATGTTCTACTTTCATGACATAATAAATTAAGAAATTTGATTAAAATTTGCTCAACAATAAATCTAATTGCTGTATATATCACTTTTCAATGCATAGATAAATAACGCAATCAAGTGAAAGTTGAAAAAATAAACGACAATAGTTGAAGTATGATAATTGTTGGGTCAATAAATTTTGGGCAAGATCAAAGAGATAATACCTGAAAAATCAACGTAGGAGCAGCCCTCAAAGAATTTCACATGCAGATCTGAGCAACAATCCAAAAAATTACTGGGGGGATGGCGGTAGGGTTTGAGCGATGTTGCCGAGTGAGAGGTGAGAGAGAGGGGGGGTAGGGCTTGAACAGCGGGAAAGGTTTGAGAGCCATGGATGATGCCTCTGGGGGGGATGGCGGTAGGGTTTGAGCAGCAGTAGGGGTTGAGCGGCGGCAGGGTTTGAGAGCAATGGATGACGCCTCTGGGGGGATGGCGGTAGGGTTTGAGCGGGATGACGCCTTTGGGGGGGAAGACCCTTGCTGAGAGAGAGAGTGAGTGAGTGAGAGAACGAAGAACGGTCTTGCTGCGAGAGAGAGAAAGAGATAGAGGGAGTGGGTCGGGATCAGAGAAGGGGGAGGCAGGGGGTTGGGTGAGGGCTTTAATGTTCAATTTTTCATTCCCCCCAAATTTTTCATTCCCCCCAAAATACTTTTCTACCTCCCAAAATTTAATCCCCTCCAAAATTTTGTTTCAAACTTAAAATTTCAAACCTCATATCAAATAGTTTCCCCCCAAAGTTATCTTCTCCCAATTTCAATTTCTCTTATCTTAACCAATTTCTCAACTCTTATCTTAACCAATTTCTCAACTCTTATCATATCCAATTTCTCTTAATAACATCCCTCATTTATACCCAATTTCTCATCTCTTATCCAAAAACTCTTATCCAATAACCCATGATAACATCCCTGTTTTATAATATAGATGTGTATATATATATATGTATATGTATATATATATATATATGTATGTATATATATATGTATGTACACACACACACACACACATATATATGTATATATAGAGGTTGACTGGGATTCATTCGGATGGATCAAACATGCGGATCCATCCAAGTGAAATTTAAAGTTAGACAATGTAAATAGAAAATTCGACCGTTGGATGTCATCTAACATGTCTAAACTACCTCCAAACAAAATTTCACCTACTTTAAACATGTTTTGCCCATGCATCAAGTGGTTGCAAAATTAGCCGATTTTATAACTATTCAAAAACATCGATTTTGTAACCACTTGATGCATGTGCAAACCATGTCCAAATTAGTTACATGAAAGTTACATGTATTTTGAATGGTTATAGTGTGTGGGCGTTTATACTAGGTGGGTAAATATTTGAGCGTATATATATGTTGTCTCTATATAGATACATGATACGGGTATGTGAGTAGGTATGTGTTTTACTTGTGTGACTCTGAGGTATAGGTGATTAGTATATGTTTATTAGTGGATGTGTACTGGTGGATACATATCAGCTAGTGGGGATATTATATGTTAGTGAGATGTGGCCGAGGGTGTGTACGTATGTGATGTGAGTGCATGTATGTGGTTCCCTATCTCCTAAATTACAGTTGTGTTTGATGTTGGGAGTACACCAATGTGCGTACATGTACCCTTGTATGGATGAAGTAGTAGGATGTCCACATTGTCTTTGGACATATGTGGAAAAGTGCATGCGTGTGAATATATGTGTGCTTGTATGGGTAGGTAGTGTAGATATAGGTTGAGATATTGGTGTAGATATATCGCTAGTGTTGCGTTGCTAGTGTATGAATTCCTTATGTATTAGATTTGAATAACTGTGAGTGTGTGTATATGCTGCCTATGTGCCCATATGAACCGATATATAGTCTTAATTTGGTATACCGTTGCGGGTTGTACTATTGCGTGAAGATAGGTGTTGTGTATGGCCATATATAGTGTGTATGTAGCGATAAAGATAAGTAAGGGACATCTGAATAGTATGAATAATGCTCCAGGGTGTTTAGAGTAGATGAATCCTAAGGAGGGTATGAATGCTTTAGACCCATCCACCTAAGTTGAGGCCTTAGCTCTACGCCGTGCCTATTATGGGATAGGGATATAAGTGTGATGTGTTTCATATGTAGAATGTGATGAATGTGAAGACTTGAGATTATACAGTGCATGTATAAGTGGATGGGCTATGAGTTTGCACGGTTAAGTGCAGTTATGATATATGTATATATGTGTGTATATGCTTACCCGTAGAATGGTGCCCGTAGGACCATTTGGATGTATATGTAGTGCATGTACCCCTCCTTATTTAGTGGCATGAGGGAGATTGTGTATTGGTGTATGAGATATTTATATGTATGTAGGTGTATTGTAGTAAATATGGTGTGATTGTGTATATGTGTTGTTATTATTGAATGTGTATTGGTGTATGTCCTATGAGTGGTTATATGTATAAGTATGTGAATGATCCCTATTCTGATATGCATGTATCAGTATATGAATGCGTACGTATACAGGATGTGACTGTCTACTGAATGTATAAGAATATTGAAATTATTTGTGTATGTACTAGTATGTTAATAAAAGTGTGGATATATTGGATGTTATGTATATAAGGGTATGGATAGCTACCGACTACCTGTTAGTGTAGTTTGAGTAGCTTGACTGTATAGGTGTGTAATAGCAGGATATGTATGGCATGTGTGAATGGGTGTGTGTGCCCATACATGGTAATGTATATGCATGGTTGCATAAATCCTAATATGTATTTATGCATGTCTGGTGTGTACCTACTATTAGAATAATAATCTGATGTGTATGAGCAAACGTGTATTTGGCTATGTGTAGGCTTAGATATCTATATATGGAATTGATATGTATACCTCTTCCTGTACATAATGCGTATGCACATATAATTGGGTCATATAGAGTATTCGTGTAGTGTATTGGTTGATGTGTATATGTGAATATGTAACATAGTTGTATGAATTTCTATTGTACATGTCGCAATGAAGTGTAGGAATGTGTTCATGCATGTGTAGTGTGCAGTAGAAGTATAAGTGGTTGTGTGTATATTGGTTGAATAGATATATACTTATATATATCCTTATTTGTTTATCTGTGAATTTTTCTGACATGGTTGCCTAACTATGTGTATATGTGAGAAGTGTATTCTTGTTTGTATGCATGTATATATAGGTCTGTAACAAAGCATGTGTGTATGTATATACATGTGCAGTGTGTATGTAAATGTATATGGAATATAGGTGTATATATGCTTGATAAATGTAAGTGAATAAAACTGTTTTATATGTGGGTATTGGACTGTGTGTATTTAGTTGCACATTTATATATATACGCATGTGTGGAGTGTAGATGGATATTTATATTTATTTGACTAATATGGCAGTATGTGCATAGAATATACAAGGGTGGATATATATATAACATATGGGGGGAACGTATTATGTTTGTGCACTCTTGTGTGTATTGTGTGTGGTATATGTACCTATCTGTGTGAGGCAGTAGGTGCACTGCTATGGATGTGAGGATATGTGTATATTTATTTATAGTTATGATTGTGAACCTTATGTGACTTAATCATGCATGTGTTAGTACGTGCACGTGTATGTACGTGACTAAATATTGTGTGTGTATAGGTATTTATGTGCCTATGAATCTGAGTGAGCCCATGTGACTAAGAATTGGGAGTATAGGGATCCGTTGTACATACGATGTGACATCGTGATAGTGACCCTGTTTATCAAGCAATGATGTGTAGATTAATGTGTGTTGCTGGGTGTCTGTGCATGGATGTAGATGTATATGTATATATAAAGAGATAGAATATAAATCGTTTATACTTGAATGTATTGTGATGTATCTGAAAGCATGCCATGTATGAATACCTTATGTATCGTGATATGGATATGATGTGATGTCCTATGCATATAGATATGAGTAGTGATCTAAATACGAGTAATAATACGTATATAGACTTATTTGTGGTGTGTGATGTATATGTTAATATGTGAATATATGTGCCTAGATGTTTATGTGAAGAACATATACGTATGTGTACGTAATGATGCGTATAGTGATATAGATGTGCTACTAGATGAGTAATAGGATGTATCTGTAACGTGTGCAATGCGGATGTGTTGGATGATAGGGAAGCATATAGTGTATATAAGTGTGGTGTAGATACGTATTCTTGTTTGTACTTCATGGGTAGTAAGACCATCATACTTAGCTGACCTCGGCAAGGTTCACACCCTATGAAGTCTGAGGATGGACTTCATTTTAAGGTGGGAACGATGTCATGCCCTATTTTGCACTATATGAGTATTCTACTGAACACACGTGGTATTTCAACCTACGATGCATACGTGGACATGAAATAAGCGTAGATATCGATGTATGTGATGTAGTGCAAGGGGTATTAGACCGTAATACGTGGCTAAGGGAAGAGAATGCGAAATGTGAATGCGAGAGAAGTGCAAATGACGTCGTGGGTGTAAAACAACAGAAATGTGTTAGATGTGTGTGTGCGTGGTGCATGTATGCATGTGTAGGCATGCATGGGTATATGTGGGGAAGCCATGCAAGTGTGAAAGGGTTAGAGGTCAATGACAACCCCTGTAAATTTTTAGAAAGGCGAGGGGCAAAATGGTCATTTGGACCAAAAGTGATGTGTGTACATACTTAAATGGTCGGTGCATAAAGTAATGGAAAACTTGTAAATATCTAAAAGTTGAGATGTATTTTTGGAAGGGTATTTTGGTCAATTAATATGTCTCATGCTTATCCTTAGGAGCTTCTAGTGCTAGATATTTTATAGAGAAACTTCTCTCTATTTCTTCACTTTTCTTCACTTTTCTCTTTACATTTTTCTTTCTTCCCTTTTTCCCCAATAGGGCCGGCCACCTCTCACCTATTTTCTCATCCTCCTTCATTTAGAAACCCTAATTGCTCACTCCAAAAATCAAGTATGTCATGTGGCTTGCAAGTGGGAAGAAAGTGGAGAAGAAAGAAAGAGAAGAGAGGAGGAAAACCAAAGTTTTGACGTAGGAAACTAACTTGGATTTGGAAATTTGTTTAGGGTTCCATTTAATCATGTTTTATATCATGTTTAATTAATATAAATTAGGGGTAGTCAAATTAATGTGCATTGATTCAATTTTCATGAAATTCCCCTTGAAATTCTTAGCAAAATCATCTCCCTTGAAATTCAAAAACCCTGATGTCTGTTGTTGCTGTGAAATTGGTTACTGTAGCTCGAATTAAGTTTCGAAAAAATTATATTATGATAGATCTTGAAGTTCTACCCCAAAAACATATAAATTTTGATATATGTTCAATTCAGAAATTAGGAGCAAAAATTCCATCTTTACAGCATGTCTGTTTGATCTTCAGTCGTGACACAGTTCAGCAAAATTGGCCTAAATACCTGCACATGCAATGAAATTTTATATTCTTGGTCTCGTTGAAAAGTTAACAAGTGTTTTTCCAACCTCATATTAGTGTATGTATTACGAAATTCTGGCTAAAACATGCCCAAAATAGCAATCTTTACAGGCTCTGAAATCTGTCTAAAAACAGATTTGACAGACATCACCAAATAATTAACCATAAATCACCTACTTAATATTTTTACATGAAATTTTATCTGTGAATCCAGGACTAACATACCTATAAATTTCATTTGGCCAGTTTTGTTTCAATTCTGACCATAATTGGGTGATATCAGCCATGTTTTATGAATGTTTATATGTTTCCTGCAAGCTGAAGAATATAAGTGGTGGTATGGATTATGTAATGTTGCTAAACTCCCCTCTATGATGCATGATTGTTTTTGTTACTTGAAAGATAGCTTATTTATGCAAACATCTATGAAATTTGTTGATGTTACAATGGTCATGGTTGTGTTGCCTACCAAGTGCTTGTGAAAATGCCTCAACGATATGAAAGTGAGAAACATTAAAAATGAGTTTGCAAACACATGAATCATGAAATATGTTGTGCAATAATAATGATGGGGTCATGAAAAGCATGGTTTCATATGTTATGAATGATGAATTGAAATGGCTGTGATAAAGGACATGACACTTCGGTGCGTGACCCATGTTGATATGAGTGTGGAATGTGAAACCATGTACCGTGTCCCCTTCAGTGATATATATAATGTTAAATGAGGTTTTAAAATGTCTCAGTCCTCTCTAATGAGGGTGAGTTAGCAAAATCTGGGTTTTAGGTGGGATTTGAGTAAATTGTGGATATGAGGTCTGGACTGAGAAGTTGGGAGAAATGATTATGTGATATGTGCTATTTATACCCACTCGCCTTTACCGGGAGTATAGGGGACATACGGAGGTTGTGTTATTGTGGGAGAGTCTCACTCCTGCCAGGGACGGGGGAGCTGAGAGGCCCGGTGTCGTACAGTGCCGTGTCCACTGCGACGTGTGCTATATTCACCCCAAATTTGGGGTGATGTCCAGGTCCTGGTATCACACAATTTACCCAGGTTCCAATTAATTCAATAATAAAATAAAAGTCTTGCATGTTACTTCTTCTGCTTACTGTACTTTCCTTGTCCTTATCTGCTATGCTTGTGATGACATATATTGAGTTGCACTTGTGGCATTCATACCTTTCTTTTCTAAATTATGTTGGTATGAGCACATGCTTTATTAGTCGTGCTAACCCTTTTCTTGCAGTAGTTCGACATTGGACCGCATGTATGATCCTCTTTCTTGGCTATTTACTTTACGCCATATTACTTAGTTAACATGTCTTATGTCTCTTGCCTTGCCTTATGTATTGATAACCTTAACATGGTTTTCCAAATCCAAGTTGGTTCCTACTGGGGCATGCATTGACGTGCTCCTCCCTATTTTTCAGGTAGCAGTGGCAGCATGGTTATTGGTGACTTGGAGTTGGGTTTTAGGTATAGCACTTGGTGTGAGCGGTAGGTTGTGGTATGACATGGTTGTCTTGGGAGGTGGAGAGTGGCGGTGTATATGTAGTGGTGTACTTGGAGTATGTATATTAATGGAAGTTGTTATATGTATGATATGTTGTTGTTGATCTTTGTTATTCATGAGGTTGTTTTGATGTTACTGTGAAGCTTCACTTGTACTATCCTAGCATGTGCGCAGTGGCCTGCTTGTTTTGTTTCTCCTTTCTCTTTCTTTCCTCTCTCATCACCCTATCTCTTCAGGATACTTGGAAAAACAAATTTTGGGTATTCTGGGAAATGGGGCGTGACAAGGCTATAAAAATAATATCATTTAATAAAAAGATACATATCTTCTTTAAAATTTAAAAAATAGCCCAGAGATTAGAAAAATTTGCAAAAAATCCATTGGAAACGAGATATCATTATCTTCGACTGAAAAATTACAAAAGACAAACTTAGTCTATAAAAATCATATCTATAATAAAATAAACCACATCTTCAATAAACTATAGAAAATATTCCCGAGCTCAGAAAACTTTACAAAAATGTCTGTTGGAACCGGGAGTTCACCATCTTCAAATAAAAAATAGGAGAAGACAAATTTAGGCCAACAAATCATATCATTTAATAAAAAGATCCTTAACTTCCCGAAAATGTGAAAAATAGTTCCGTGCTTAAAAAAATCTGAAAAGATTCTGTTGGAACCTAGAGATTGCAATGTTCAACTGAAAAATAAGAGAAGGCAAAATTAGGCTACAAAAACATAACATTTAATAAAAGATCAATATCTTCAATAAAATGTAAAAAAAGCACTGAGCTCAGAAAAATATGTAAAAATGTATGTCGGGAAATCGTCATCTTCAACTGAAAAATAAGAGAAGAAAAATTTGGCTATAAAAATCATATTATTTAATCTAAAGATCCATATCCTACAGAAAATGTAGAAAATAGCCCAGAGCTAAAAAAATCTGCAAAAATGTCTGTTGGAACTGGGAGATCGCCATCTTCATCTGAAAAGAAAGTGAACACAAAAATAGATCAAAAAATCATATCATTTAATAAAAAGATACATATCTTCCAAAAGTGTTGAAAATAGCCTCGAGGTCAGAAAAATCTGCAAATATGTCCGTCCGAACTGGGAGATTACCACCTTCAACTGAAAAATAAGAGAAGACAAACTTAGTCTATAAAAATCATATCATTTAATTAAAAGATCCATATCTTCAATAAATTATTAAAAATAGCCACGAGCTGAGAAAAATCTGCAAAAATTTCCATTGGAACCGCGAGACGCCATATTCAACTAAAAAAGAAGAGAAGACATTTTAGGCTATAAAATCAAATCATTTAATACAAATATTCATATCTTTAGCTGAAAATATGCTAAAATATCCTTTGGAACATGGAGATCGCCATCTTAGCAGAAAAATAAGAGAAGACAAACTAAGCATAAAAATCATATCATTTAATAAAAAGATGCATATCTTCCAAAAATGTATAAATAAGCTTTGCACCCAGAAAAATTCGCAAAAATATCTGTTGGAACCAGGAGATTGCCATTTTCAACTAAAAATAAGAGAAGACAAAATTAGGCCATAAAAAGAAAATCATTTAATAAAATGACACATATCTTCAATATAATCTAGAAAATAGCCCACGCTCAGAAAAATCTGCAAAAGTTTTCGTTGGAACCGTGAGATCGCCATCTTCAACTAGAATATAAGAGAAGACAAAATTAGAGGATTCAAATCATTTAATAAAAAGATTGCCATCTTCAACTAGAAAATAAGATAAGAAAATCTTAGGCTATAAAAAGCATATCAATTAATAAAAAGATCCATATCTTTCATAAAATGTAGAAAATAGAACCAAGCTGAGAAAATGATATGTTAAAAACTTATCAGTTGAAGATGGCGATATCCCAGTTACAACGAACATTTTTATAGATGAAGATGGCGTTTCCATGTTGCAAATTTTGTCTTCTCTTATATTTCAGTTGAAGATGGTAATTTCCTGGTTTCAACAGATGTTTTTGGCATAATTTTGCCTTTCCTAATATCATTTAATAAAACGATCCATATCTTCTAGAAAATGTGCAAAATAGCCCGGAGTTCAAAAAAATCCGTAAAAATGTCCGTTGAAACCAGGAAATCGCCATCTTCAACAAAATATAAGAGAAGACAAAATAAGGCTAAAAATCGAATCATTTAATAAAAATATCGCCATCTTCAACTAAAAATAAGAGAAGACAAATTTCGGCCAAAAATCATATAATTTTATAAAAAGATCCATATCTTTAAGAAAATTTTGAAAATCGCCCTAAAGTCAGAATAAGACACAAAAATTTCTGTTTGAAACGGGAGATCGCCATCTTCAACTGAAAAATAAGAGAAGGCAAAATTAAGGCATAAAAATCATATCATTTAATATAAAGATCCATATCTTACTGAAAATGTAGAAAATAGCAAAAGCTCAGAAAAATCAGCAAAAATGTCCGTTGAATCTTGGAGATCACCATATTCAACTGAAAATAAGAGAAGACAAACTTAGTCTATAAAAATCATATCATTAAAAAATCCATATCTTCAATAAACTGTAGAATATAGTTTCAAGTTTAGAACAAGCCGCAAAAATGGCGTTTGGAATCAGGAGATCGACATCTTCAACTGAAAAATCAGAGAAGATAAAATTAGGATATAAAAATCATATCATTTAATATAAAGATTCATAGCTTACAAAAAATTGAAAATTACCCGGAGCTCAAAAAAATCAACAAAAATGTCCGTTGAACTAGGCAATCGCCATCTTCAACGAAAAAATAGGCCTAAAAATCATATCATTTAATAAAAAGATCTATAACTTCCCAAAAATGTAAAAAAATTTCCCTGACCTCAAAGAAGCCAAAAAATAACCATTGGAAACGGGAAATCACCATCTTCAACTTAAAAAATAAAAGAAGACAAAATTATTCTATAAAAATCATATCATTTAATATAAAAATCCATATCTTACAGAAAATTTAGGAAATAGCCAGGTGCTCAAAAACATCCTCACAAATTTCCGGTTGAAATGGGATATCTCCACCTGCAACTGAAAAAATTGAAGACAAAATTAGACCAAAAAATCATATCGATTAATAAAAAGATCCATAACTTTCCGAAAATGTAGAGAAATAGTCCCAAGCTCATAAATATCAGCAAAAATGTCTGTTGGAAGCTGGAGATCGTCATCTTCAAGTGAAAAATAAGAGAATACAAAATTATGCTACAAAAATCATATCATTTAATAAAAGAGCCATATCTTCAATAAAATGTAGAAAATAGCCCCGAGCTTAGAAAAATCCGTAAAAATGTCCGTTGGAACCGGAAGATCTCTATCTTCAACTGAAAAATAAGAGAAGACAAAATTAAGCTATAAATATCATATCAATTAATCTAAAGATACTTTTCTTACAGAAAATGTAGAAAATAGCACGGAGCTCAGAAAAATCCGCAAAAATGTCCGTTGGATCCGGGAGATCGCCATCTTCATATAAAGAATATAAGCAGATAAATTTGGCCAAAATCATATTATTTAATAAAAAGATTCATATCTTCCAGAAAATATAGAAAATAGCCTCCAATTCAAAAAAAAATCCTCAAAAATCTCCGTGCGAACTGTGAGAACGACATCTTCAATTGAAAAAAATAAGAGAATACTACATTAGGCCAAAAAATCATATCATTTAATAAAATGATTCTTATCTTCCATAAAAAGAAGAAAAATAGCCTAAGATCACAAAAATCTGTAAAAATGTCCATTGGAACCGGTAGATTGCAATATTCTACTAAAAATAATAGAAGAAAAGCGTATGATATAAAAATCATATCATATAATTAAAAGTCATTACTTTTCGAAAATGTAGAAAAATTGCACCGAACTCAGAAAAATCTGTAGAAATGTCAGTTGGAACCAGGAGTCACCATCTTCATCTGAAAAATAAGAGATGTCTTAGGTTATAAAAATCATATCATTTAATATAAAAATTCATATTATGCAAATAAAATAGAAAATAGCTCGGAGCACATAAAATCTGCATAAATGTCCATTGGAACAGGGAGATCACCATCTTCAAATTAAAAAAAGAGCAGACAAAATCAGGCCAAAAATCATATCATTTCATAAAAAGGTACAAACCTTCCAGAAAATGTAGAACAATCCGTGAAAATGTCTGTTGAATCTGGGAGATCGCCATTTTCAACTGCAAAAAAATAAGAGTGTACAAACGCTGGCTATAAAAATCGTATTATTTAATAAAAAGTTCTACATCTTCCATAAAATGTAGAAAATAACATCGAGCTCAAAAATATATGCAAAAATGTCTGTTGGAACCAAAAGATCGCCATTTTCAACTGAAAAATAAGAGAAGACAAAATTAGGATATACAAATCATATCATTTAATAATAAGATCCATAATATTCCAAAAATGTATAAAATTGCCCGTAGCTCAGAAAAATCCACAAAAATGTTCGTTGAAACCAGGAGATCGCCATCTTCATCGAAAAAATAAGAGAAGAAAAAATTAGGTCAAAAAATCATATCATTTAATAAACATATCCATTCCTGAAAATGTAAAAAATAGCCTTGAGCTCAGAAAAATGGACAAAAATGTCCGTTGAAACTAGGAGATCGACAACTTCCAGTGAATAATAAGAAAAGACAAAATTAGGTTATAAAAATCATATCATTTAATATAAAGATTCAAATCATATAGAAAATGTAGAAAATAGATTGGAGCTCAGAAAAATCCAAAAAAATGTCCCTTGGAACCGGTATATTGTCATCTTCAACTATAAAAGAAGACAAAATTAGGCCAAAAATCATATCATTTAATAAAAAGATGCATATCTACCATAAAATATAGAAAATATCACCAAGCACAGAAAAATCCGCACAAATGTCCATTGGAACCGGGAGATCGCAATATTCAACTAAAAGAAGAAGACTAAATTAGTACAAAAATCATATCATTAAATAAAAAGACTCATATCTTCCAGAAAATGGATTAAAAAGCACAAATCTCAAAAAAATTTGCAAATATGTCCGGAACCGGGAGATCGCCATTTTCAATTGAAAAATATGAGAAGACAAAAATTAGGCTACAAATTTTTTTCATTTAATAAAGAGATTCATATCTTTAATAAAACATAGAAAATAAAATGGAGCTCAGAAAATCCGCAAAAATGTCCATTGGTACTGGGAGATCGCCATCTTCAACTGAAAAATAAGAGGAAAAAATTAGGATTTAAAAATCATATCATTTAATATAAAGATTCTTATCTTTCAGAAAGTGTACAAAATAGCCCCGAGCTTAGAAAAATCTGCAAAAAATGTCCAATGGAAACATGAGATCGCCATCTTCAATTTAAAACTAAATGAAGATAAAATTAGGCCAAAATATCATATCATTTAATAAAATGATACATATCTTTCGGAAAAGTGGAAAATAGTCCGGAACTCAGAAAATTCTGCAAAAAATTCCGTTGGAATCAAGAGATCACCATCTTCAATTAAAAAATAAGAGAAGAAAAAATTCGGTTAAAAATCATATCATTTAATAAAAAGATCCATAACTCCCCAAAAATGTAGAAAAATAGCTCCGAGCTCATAAAGATCGAAAAAATGTCCGTTGAAACCGGAAGATTGCCATCTTCAATTGAATAATATGAGAAGACAAAATTAGTTTATAGATATCATATCATTTAATATAAATATTCATATCATACAGAAAATTAGAAAATAGCTGGGAGCTCAGAAAAATCCGAAAAAATGTTCGTTGGAACCAGGAGATCACCATCTTGAACTAAAAAAGAAGACAAAATAAGGCCAAAAATCATATTATTTAATAAAAAGAAACATATCTGCCACAAAATGTAGAAAATACATAGAGCTCAGAAAAATCCGCACGAATGTCCGTTGGAACCAGGAGATCGCAATATTCAACTAAAAAAGAGAAGACAAAATTAGGCCAAAAATCATATCATTTAATAAAACGATTCATTTCTTCAAGAAAATATAGAAAAAGCCCTAAGCTAAGAAAAATTTGCAAAAATTTCTGTTAGAACCGGGAGATCGCCATATTTAACTAAAAAATATGACCAAGACAAAATTAGGCTACAAAAATCTTATCATTTTATAAAGAGATTCATATCTTTAATAAAATGTAGAAAATAGCATGGAACTCAGAAAATTCCACGAAAATATCTGTTGGAACTGGGAGATCGCCATATTCAACTGGAAAAAAGGAGAAGAAAAATTAGGATATAAAAATTATATCATATATTATAAATATACTTATCTTCCAAAAAGTGTACAAAATAGCTTCGAGCTCAGAAAAATCCGTAAAAATGTCCGTTGGAAACAAGAGATCGCCATCTTCAACTGAAATTTAAGAGAAGACAACATTAGGCCAAAATACCATATCATTTAATAAAATGATACACATCTTCCAAAAACGTAGAACATAGCCCTGAGCTTAGAAAAATCCGCAAAAATGTCCGTTGAAACCGAGAGATCGACATCTTCAACCGAAATATAAGAGACGACAAAATTAGGCCAAAATATCATATCCTTGAAAATGATACCTATTTTCCAAAAAAGTGAAAAAAAAAACCGGAGCTCAGCAAAATCCGCAAAAATGTCCGTTGTAACCGAGAGATTGCCTTCTTCAACTGGAATATAAGAGAAGACAATATAAGGCAAAAAAACTTATAATTTAATAAAAAGATCGCTATCATCAACTTGAAAATTAGAGAAGACAAATTTAGGCTATAAAAATCATATCAATTAATAAAAGATCCATGTCTTTCATAAAATGTAAAAAATAGCACCAAGCTCAGGAAATGATGTATAAAAATCTTATCAGTTGAAGATGGCGATATTTCGGTTGCAACAGACATTTTATAGATGAAGAAGGTGATTTTTCGGTTCCGAATTTTGTCTTCTCTTATATTTCAGTTGAAGATGGCGATTTCTAGGTTTCAACTGACATTTTTGGACTAATTTTGTCTTCTCTGATATTATTTAACAAAACGATTCATATCTTCCAGAAAATGTGAAAAATAGCATGGCGCTCAGAAAAATCTTCAGAAATGTCTGTTGGAACCGGGAGATCGCCATCTTCAATCGAAATATAAGTGAAGATACAATACAGCCAAAAAACATATCATTTAATAAAATGATTGCAATCATTAACTGGAAAATAAGAAAGACAAAATTAGGCAACAAAAATCATTTCAATTGATATAAAGATACTTACCTTCCAAAATAAAGAAAATAGGCTCGACCTCAGAAAACCACGCAAAAATTTCTGTTGGAAACGGGAGATCGCCCTCTTCAACTAAAAAATAAGAGAAGATAAAATTAGGCCCTAAGAAATATATCATTTAATAAAAGATCCATATCTTACAGAAAATGTAGAAAATAGGGCAGAGCTCATAAAAATCTGAAAAAATATCCATTGGAAACGGGAGACTGCCATCTTCATCTGAAAAATAAGAGAAGGCAAAATTAGGACATAAAAACATATCATTTAATTTAAAGATCCACATCTTACAGAAAATCTAGAAAATAGCCGGTAGCTCATAAAATTACACAAAAACTTCCGTTGGAACCAGGAGATCGCCAAATTCAACTGAAATATAAGAGAAGAAAAACTAAGTCTATAAAAAATAATATCATTTAATAAAATGATCAGTATCTTAAATAAACTGTAGAACATAGTTCTGAGTTTAGAAAAATCCGCAAAAATGGTCGTTGGAACAGGGAGATCGACATCTTCAACTAAAAAAATCAGAGAAGACAAAATTAGTCTATAAAAATCATATCATTTAATATCAAGATTCTTATATTATAGAAAATATAGAAAATAGCCCGAGCTTAGCAAAATCCACAAAAATGTCAGTTGGAACTGAGCGATCGCCATCTTCAATGAAAAAAATATGAGAAGACAAAATTAGGCTTAAAATCATATCACTGAATAAAAAGATCAATAACTTCCTGAAAATGTAGAAAAATAGTGCCAAGCTCATAAAAAGCCATAAAAATATACGTTACAACCGAAAAATCACCTTCTTCAACTGAAAAATAAGAGAATACAAAATCCGGCTATAAATATCATATCACTTATTATAAAATCCATATCTTCCAGAAAAATTAGAAAATAGCCTGGATCTTAGAAAAATCTGCACAAATGTCCGTAGAAACTGGGAGATCGCCATCTTCAACTGAAAAAAAAGAAGACAAAATTAAGAAAAAAATCATATCATTAAATAAAAAGATCCATAACTTCTCAAAAATGTAGAAAATAGTCCCAAGCTTAGAAATATCAGCAAAAATGTCCACTGGAAGCGGGAGATCGACATCAGCAAGTGAAAAAGAAAGAAAGACAAAATTAGTAAAAAAATCATTATTTAAAACAAGTGCCATATCTTCAATAAAATGTAGAAAATAGCCCTGAGCATAGAAAAATCTGTAAAAATATTCGTTGGAACCAAGCGATCGCCATTTTCAACAGAAAAAAATAAGAGAAGACAAAATTAAGTTATAACAATCATATCATTTAATCTGAAGAAATATATCTTACAAAAATATAGAAAATAACCCGGTGCTCAGAAAATGCTGCAAAATGTCTGTTGGAATCGGGAGATTGCATCTTCATCTAAAAAATATGAGAAGATAAAATTAGGCCAAAAATCATATTATTTAAAAGAAAGCGCCATATCTTACAGAAAATGTAAACAATTGCCTCAAGGTCAAAAAAATCCGCAAAAATTTCCGTTGGAACCGTGAGAACACAATTTTAAACTAAAAAAAATAAGAGAAGACAACATTAGGCCAAAAAAATCATATCATTTAATAGAATGATTCATATCTTCCATAAAATGAAGAAAAATAGCCCCAAGCTAACAAAAATCAGTAAAAGTGTCCGCTGGAACTGGTAGATCCTAATATTCAACTGAAAATAAAGAGAAGAAAGTCAAAGGATATAAAAATCATGTCATTTAACAAAAAAATTCATATCGTCCATAAAATGTAGAAAATAACACCGAGCTTCGAAAAGTTTGCAAAAATTTTCATTGGAACCGGCTGATTGCCAACTTGAACTGAAAAATAAGAGTAGACAAAATTAGGCCAAAAATCATATCATTTAATAAAAATATCCATAACTTCAAGAAAATTTAGATAATACCTGCGAGGTCAGAATAATCTGCAAAAATTTCGTAGGAACCGAAAAATCACCATCTTCAATTGAAAAAAAATAGGAGAAGACAAATTTAGGTAAAAAATCGTATCATTTAATAAAAAGATTCATAACTTCACCAAAATGTAGAAAAATAGTCCCCAGCTCAGAAAAATCTGCAAAAATGTCCGTTGGAACCAGGAGATCGCCATCTTCAACTGAAAAAAAATAAGAGAATACAAAATTAGGCTAAAAATCAGATCATTTAATAAAAAGATTCAAATATTCAATAAAATATAGAAAATAGCCACATCACAAAAAATCCCCAAAAATACCCATTGGAACAGGGAGATTGCCAGCTTCCACTAAAAAAATAGAGAAGATAAAATTAGGCCAAAAATTATATCATTTAATAAAATGATCCATATCTTTCAAAAAAATGCAGAAAATAGCGCCGAGCTCAAAAAATTCCGCAAAAATGTCCGTTGGAACAGAGAGATCGTTATCTTCAACTGAAATTAAGAGAAAGGCTACAAAATCATATCTTTTAATTTAAAGATACATATCTTACAGAAAATTTAGAAACTAGCCAGTAGCTCAGAAAAATCGTAAAAATGTCCATTGGAACCGGAAGATCGCCATATTAATCGAAAAATAAGAGAAGATAAAATTAGGCGTAAACATCAATTATGTAATAAAAAGATACATATCTTCTAGAAAACATAGAAAGTAGCCTCTAGGTAAAAACAAATCCACAAAAATATCCGTTGGAACTGAGAGAACATCTACAACTGATAAATAAGAGAAGACAAAATTGGGCCAAAAATCATATCATTGTATAAAATGGTCCATATCTTCCATAAAATGCAAAAAATAGCCCCGAACTTAGAAAATCCGCAAAAATGTCAGTTGGAACCTGAAGATTGCCATCTTCATCTGAAAAATATGAGAAGGCAAAATTAGCCCAAAAATCATATTATTTATTAAAAAGATCAATAACTTCCAGAAAATATAGAAAATAGGCTCTAATCCAAAAAAATCCGCAGAAAAATCTATTAGAACCGGAAGAATGCCATCTTAAACTGAAAAATAAGAGAAGACAAAATTAGGCAAAAAAATCATATCATTTAATAAAATGATGCAGATCTTCCATTAAATATAGAAAAATAGCCACAGTGTAAGGAAAAATTAGTAAAAATGTCTGTTGGAATCGGTAGATCGCCATATTCAACTGAAAAAAAGAGAAGACAAACAAAGGATATAAAATACATCATTTAATAAAAATATCCATATCTTACATAAAATGTAGAAAATAGCACCGAGCTGCGAAAAATCCACAAAAATGTCCGTTGGAACCTGTAAACCACCATCTTCAACTGAAAAATAAGAGAAGCCAAAATTATGCTAAAAATCATATCATTTAATAAAATAAGCACATCTTCTAAAAAATTTAGAAAATAGCTCGAGGTCAGAATAATCTGCAAAAATTCCGTTGGAACAGGGAGATCGCCATCTTCAATTGAAAAAAGCGAAGACAAAATTAGGCCAAAAATCATATCATTTCATTAAAAAATATCTTACAGAAAATGTAGACAAATAGTTCCAAGCTAAGAAAGGTCCGAAAAAATGACTGTTGGAACCGGTAGATTGCTTCCTTCCTTGAAAAAAAGTAAGAGAAGAAAAATGTAGGATATAAAAATCATGTAATTTAATAAAAAGATACATATCTTCCATAAAATGTAGAAAATAGCACCGAGCTCAGAAAAACTCGTAAAAATATCAGTTGGAACCGGGAGATCGCCATCTTCAACTTAAAAACAAAGAGAAGGCAAATTAGGCCAAAAATCAAATCATTTGATAAAAAGATCCATATGTTCCAAAAATTTAGAAAATAGTACTGAGGTCAGAATAATCTGCAAAAAATGTCCGTTGGAACTGGTAGATCGCCATATTCAACTGAAAAAATAAGAGAAGACAAACAATGAATATAAAAATTATATTATTTAATAAAAAGATCCAAAACTTCCTGAAAATATTGAAAAAATAGACCCGAGCTCAAAACAAATCCACAAAAATTACCCTTAAAGCCTGGAGATCGCCATCTTCAACCAAAAAATAAGAGAAGACAAAATTAGGCTATAAAATCATATCATTTAATATTAGGATCCATATCTTATAGAAAAAGTAAAAATAGCCCGGAGCTCAAAAAATCTGCACAAATGTAAATTGGAAACGAGAGATCGCCGTCTTCAATTATAAAAAGAGAAGACAAAATTGGGCCAAAAAAATCATATCATTTAATAAAAATATGCATATTTTCCCGAAAAGGACGAAAAATAGTCTCAAGCTAAGAAAAATCCGTAAAAATTTCTGTTGAAACGGGTAGATCTCTATCATCAACTAAAAAAAATAAGAGAAGACAAATGTAGGCAATAAAAATCATATCATTTAATAAAAAGATCATCTTCTTTCATAAAATATAGAAAATAGCATTGGGCTCATAAAAATCTACAAAAATGTCTGTTGGAACTGTGAGATCACCATTTTTAACTAAAAAAAATAAGAGAAGACAAAATTAGGCCAAAAATCAAATCATTTAATAAAAAGATACATATATTCCAGAAAAATTAGAAAATAGCACATATGTCAGAATAATACGCAAAAATGTCCGTTGGAACCGAAAGATCGTCATCTTCAATTGAAAAATAAGATAAGACAAAATTAGACCATAAAATCATATCATTTAATATAAAGATTCACATCTTCCAGAATATGTAGAAAATAGTGCGGAGCTCAGAAAAATCCGCAAAAATTTCCGTTGGAACCGCGAGATCGACATCTTCTATTGAAAAAATAAGAGAAGACAAATGTAGGCTATAAAAATATCATTTAATAAAAATTTCTATATCTTACAGAAAATGTAGAAAATAGCACCTAGCACAAAAAAACCGTAAAAATGATCGTTGGAACTGCGCATTCTTCAACTGAAAAATAAGAGAAGACAATATTAAGCTATAAAAATCATATCAATTAATATAAAGATTCATATCTTACAAAAAATGTAGAAAATATCCAGGAGCTCAGAAAAATCCGCAAAAATGTTTGTTGGAACCGGGAGATCGTCATCTTCATCTGAAAAATAGAAAGACAAAATTAGGCCAAAAAATCTTATCATTTCATAAAAAGATACGTATCTTCCAAAAAAGTAGAAAAACAGCATCAAGTTAAGAAAAATCCACAAAAATGTCTATTGGATCCGGGAGATTGCCATCTTCAACTGAAAAATAAGAGAAAACAAACGTAGTCTATTAAAATCAAATCGTTTATAAAAATGTAGAAAATAGCACTTAGCTTATAAAAATATGCGAAAATGTCTGTTGGAATTCGGAGATCGCCATCTTCAACTGAAAAATAAGAAAATACAAAATTAGGCCAAAAAATCGTATCATTTAATAAAAAGATACATAACTTCTCGAAAATATAGAAAAAAAAGAACCGAGCTCAGAAAAATCCGCAAAAACGTCACTTGGAACCTGGAGATTACCATCTTAAACTGAAAAAATAAGAGAGGACAAAATTAGATTATAAAAATCATAACATTTAATATAGAGATTCATATTATATAAAAACACATAGAAAATAGTAGCTCAAAATAAATCCGCACAATTGTCCATTAGTACTAGGAGAACGCAATCTTCAAAGTAAAAAAGAGAAGACAAAATTTGGCCAAAAAAATCATATCATTTCATAAAAAGATACATATCCTTAAAAAATGTAGAAAAATAGTCTCTAGCCAAGAAATATCTGCAAAAATGTCCGTTAGAACCGAGAGATTGGCATCTTCAACTAAAAAAATAAGAGAAGCAAATGTACGCTATGAAAATCATATTATTTAGTAAAAAGTTCTATATCTTCCAAAAAATGTAGAAAATAGCATCGAGCTCAATGTCCGTTGAAACTGGGAGATCACCATCTTCAACTGAAAAAATAAGAGAAGCCAAAATTAGGCTTTAAAATCATATCATTTAATTAAAAATATAAAAAAATTTTGAAAATGTGGAAAATAGCCCTGAGCTCAGAAAAATCCGCAAAAATATTCGTTGAAACCGAGATATCGCCATATTCAACTGAAAAAGTAAGAGAAGAAAAAATTAGATCAAAAAATCATATCTTTTAATAAAAAGATACATTACTTTCCAAAATGTAGAAAAATAGCACCGAGCTTAGAAAAACAGTAAAAATGTCCTTTAGAACAGGGGGATCACCATCTTCAACTTAATAATAAGAGAAGACAAATTTAGCATATAAAAATCATATCATTTAATATAAAGATTCATATCATACAGAAAATGCTGAAAAATGGTTCGGAGTTAGAGAAAACCGAAAAAATGTCTGTTATAACCGGGAAATCGCCATCATCAACTGGAAAATAAGAGAAGACAAAATTAGCCCAAAAAATCATCACATTTAATAAAAGATACATATCTGCCATAATATGTAGAAAATAGCACCGAGTTCAAAAAATGCATAAATGTCCGTTGGAACCATGAGATCACCATCTTCAACTGAAAAAGAAAAGACAAAATGAGGCCAAAAAAGCATATCATTTAATAAACGGATTCATATCTTCCAGAAAATGTTGAAAAAAAAATCCCAAAGCTTAGAAAAATTCGTAAAAATGTCCGTTGGAACCTGGAGATCGACTCTTCAACTGAAAAAATATAAGAAGACAAAATTAGGCTATAAAGATCCTGTCATTTAATAAAGATAACCATATCTTCAATAAAATGTAGAAAATAGCCTGGAGCTTAGAATAATCCACAAAAATGTTCGTTGGAACAGAGAGATCACCATTTCAACTGAAAAATAAGAGAAGAAAAAATTAAGATATAAAAATCATATCATTTGATATAAAGATTCTTGTCTTCCAGAAAGTGTAGAAAATCACCCCGAGCTCAGAAAAAATCCACAAAAATGTCCGTTGGAATCGGGAGATCGTCATCTTCAACTGGAATATAAGTGATGTGAAACTAGAAAGGTGGCCTGAACTTCATGACGCAGGTTATTCAAGGAACTCAAAATAAACTTAAACAGAAGGATATGAGCACACACTCCACAGCCTTGGAGAAAGGAAAAGGGGAGTGATAAGCTCTAAATAAAGATGGTTCACTAACCTGACAAATGCAAATGCTAACCAACATTATAGGAACACAGCCTGCTACTTAGACCACTTGCCCAACCACGAACACGAGTTTAACCAATCCACACAGCAACACACTTGGGTTGAAGCACGAATTGGGGGCTTCTGCGAATTTGGATCACCAATCTTAAAAGGAAGATTGACAAGGCAATGTTTTACAAGAGCTAAAGAAGATATAAAAACTCGCACAATTTGAGAAGAAAACTCAATTCTGAATTGATAATTTGATTGATTGATACTTGTTACAAAGGATTACATGCTCTATTTGTAGGTAGAGCTTGGAAGCTTAAAATACTCTCTAATTAAAGACAACGAATGGCTTTTGGTAGCCCATTAGTCATCATAATGATCTGGAATAAGTAAAAAAACATAAATGTGACGTAGGGAATGTTGGGGGATGTATGCATTCAGTTCATTTGTATTGGATGCAAATGGATTTTATAAGTCGCAAAGAGTTTGTGATATAAGTTTAGAACAGTACCGATGCGGGAATTTTGCATATGATGCAAAAGAGAATTAAATGTGTCGTAAAATATTTGCGTAAATATTTAATATAGTAAATGCATTGAAACAGTTACCTGGATGACGGGATCGTCCCGGTCTAAACGCAGGTTCAAACCACGTCAAAAAAGGACTCCAACCATGTTAAATAGAGCCAAAACCATGAATTTAGCCCAAGTTGGGCATTGCGAGTAGGGTTCTCGCTAGAAGGGCACCCGACCTGCCTTGCAAGCGGGCACCTACACCAACTAAAGGAGTGGGCACCTGTGCCCACAGGCAGCAGGCGAAGCCTGCCCGATTCGTGTGGGCGGGGGCCCGCTCGCCTGTGCCAGCGCGAGTGCAAGCACAGCACGCGCCCAGCACGGGCACGTGCTCCGATTGAACCCACGGGGCACGTGCTGGGTGCATGCCTTGCTGGCATGCACTAGCTAGGTAGAGCCCACGCTGTGGGCACATGCTTGGGTTAGGAACCCTAGCTGGAATGGCATCTGCATTTTTGCAAAATGAATAGTTTTGGGCTATCTTTGAACCCTTGTTTCAAGGGTCAAACAGACTCGAATGGAGTGCAGTTTCTTCCTATGTGTTTTATAGTTAACCCTCTTTGATTTGATAGGTTGTATCACTTGCGAAGCTCGAGGGAGGAAAAATTTGCTAAAGTTTGGCCTTTGTGCAAACTTTAATTAATTTTCTCTCCAAAAATTTTTAGTCCCACATCGGATATGAGAAGAGAGGAGGGGTCAGCCATCTATTTACATAGGGGGCCTACTCCCCTCCTTGAAACTCGTTCCAAGCTCTAGAGCTGAGTAGCTCCATTAAATATGAGCAAGCTCAGATCTGAGCTTAAATTAAATATTCTCTTTCTCCTTAAATTTCTTCATTGCTCCTATTTGGGCTCTAGCAAAGCTACGAATGAGCTTGAATCGGATCCGAAATCTTGACGGAGGATCCACTCAAGGTGAAATCTTCTTCGGCGCGTGGTTGGCTCAATGACAAGGATGTTACTCGCCTCGGGACGCGGTACGGTTTGGGTAGCGGTTCGGCTGGGGACGAGTAGTGGCTCGGGACGCGGTTTAGCTTGGGAGAAGTGGCACAAGGCCAAAGAAATGTTGCTGAAAACGACGCTTCATATTTTGCGGAAACGAAGTGAAAGGTAAGTAGTTTAAATTAAACATGTGTTTTTAAATTGCAAATGTTAGATAGATCTATCCTCAGGAGTTGGTCAGACCCAACCCAGGGATAGTAGAGATCTTGGTTAGGGGTCGTTCCTTTTAGGGATTTGATTTATAAATTGTTTTAAGTCGATTTTTTCGTTGCTATTTTGATAACTTCGTTCGACCGACTTAGGCCGGACGTCGTATTTATGCCATAAGGACCCAGAAAATCCAACAGTGGTATCAGAGCCTTGTCTAATTGATCTATGATTTGCATTTATAAAAGTATATAATACATCATGTTTCTCCATCAGATGGAGGTTTTATTTAAACTTCAAAATGTCGTATAAAGCACGTTTTTTATTTTCGAAAATTGTTTTTGAAAATTTGATTTAATTTTATTTTAAAATTAAATCTTTAAAATTATGTGATAATTTTTTTATGTAACATAAAATTATGAGATACAATTTAAGTTGCATGTTTAGCAAGAAAATTTTATGAAATAAATTTTAATTGCTTTGTTATGCTTAGCTAAATTGGTTAGTTGATAATGGTTATATTAGTTTTATTGATTATGTTATAATTCAAGAGACTATTAGGATAGCCATTAAAATCATTCAGAAAATTATAAGATATTTTTTTGATGGACATGATGTGATTTAAAAATTGTTGCAATATATTAAATTCTCGTTTATGGTAACCCTCTCTAAATTATTATTTTAATTGTTCTAATAATAATTTCGAACAAAAGGCTTTGATTTAAATTGTTGCAACTTAAATTTTAAATGCCTAATACATGATTAGGATAGCACTAAATAATCCTTATAGTTGATAAGGACATTAATAAAAGTTATTAACCAATCCTAATAATCTCGAATTTTATGATTCAACTAGTTGATAGGATTAACTAGTTTTAATGAAGCCAAGTTTAATCGATGGGACACATATGAATAATAAGTTTCCTTTAATGGACCATGATCCGATCTAGTGTTTTTTTACTAGTGTTGTGGATCACTCTAGCTTGACTTGGGATATTGATACTGGCCTAGACAAATCCCTAGTCGTGTTCCGCTGGACCACAAGGATGCGAATTATGATTATGTGATATCGTCGATTATATCTAGTCAATTACATTAAAAATCTTCTTCAAAATTAGCTGTAACCCTCTTTGTTTTAGAGATTGGCAACTATAGGTTCTTTGTTATAGTTTTGGAGCACACTCAAGCTATGTCATAGATACTTTATGGAAACCAACTTCTCAATACATGAGATGTAGTCTAGACTTAAACCAAACCGTCGCGTTATGCCCATACACCGAGCGCTGTCATATGTTAGGCTAGACAAAAAACAAGGGTCTGACTAGACTAGTCATTGTGATTTGGATGAGCACACTCATGATCATAAGTGGCTAGGGGTAAAAACCAATAAGGGAATCATATATGATATGATTGATAAAGCGTCATCTACGAATCGCAGAGTCAAGTAATTTGTTGAGCACACTGAAGGTTGTGAGGCTCATGGCGGTAGGATCTCTTTCTCATTTAATTTAATTTAATTTAATTAAATCGTTCATTATAATGGATAAAAATGATCGCAAAAATTGTGGGAGAATATAGTTAGATAAAAGCCATTCTATCTATATTTAAAATTGAACATATTCTAAACTATGATAGTTCTATGTTTACCAATGGAATCAAAAACATAATATTCTAAGAGAATAAATTAACAGTCAAAATGGTTGATTAAAGGAATATCAGCTCAAATTCTAATTGATAGACTAAACCATGTTCTCAATGACAATAAAACTGACCCTCTTGACACAGGCTTGAGGATAATGACTTCCTTGAGCTCTGGGTCCAGCAAAATAAATGCACGCTAGATGTCAGTCATCTCTATGAGAGGCAGCTTGAACATACTGATGTTCAAAGCATGTTTCTCCATACAATTTGTTGAGCACACTCAAGGTTGTATGGAAAATGGTTTCGATCCGCAAAGTTTGAAACTTGGATAAAATTGTTTGAATCGAAAATGAGTGCATGAGCGATGCAAGACTATGTATCCCAACCGGATCTTGAAACGAGCAACTTGTTGAGCACATCCAAGGTTGCAAAGCTCAAGCGTTTGGATACAGGAGATGTTTGCACGGCTATTATTTTGTTTGAGACATGTAATATCTAAATGAAATTTAGAAAAGGAAGAAGGCACTAAGGAAAGTCAATTGAGAAAGAAAGTTTTATCTATCATTAGTAAAGGCAAAAGTAGGAGGGACTGAAAATGTGATATATTTGATGTCACGACTTCAGGATAATCGTAATACAAAAAGATTGCCATATGTGTTGGAAAAAGGAGCAATTGTTGTTTCTTGGACCATGAGGACGTCTAACATTTTTGGCGAATGTCGTCACCTTGCTTCTGAAGCAATGAGTAATTTGTATAATGATAATATAGTAAAATGTTAATACATGAACACGCAAGATAATAGCAAAACTTATACGGCTAGATAGACTAGGCCATACCAAAGAGACTAAGCTTTACAAGTCATATAAAGAGAGGTATGACCTCTCGTATTATGAAGTCAATAGACACTTGTGAATCTTATCTCAAAGGTATGATGGCCAAAATTCCATCTGTAAGACAGTGGGAGAATGAGTTGGTGAACATAGTCTAGTACATACGGATGTACCCGAACCCAAGTCTAAGTTAGCCAGGATAAGTTGTTCCTATTTTATTACAACACGTGTTCTTGCTGAAACACAAGTCTGATAAAATAGATAACACAATGAAAGAAGTATGTGAACTGCTTCGATCAGATCGAAGAGTCGAATACTTAGCTATATAATCTTGCATAATTAAAAGAAAATGTGATTTTCTCTCAGGTCAAGTCTCTTAATACATCGATGTGTTGGAGAGCATGAATTGCACTTTGTTAGACATGGCGTGATGCATGGAAAGTGGCTCTGAGTTAAAATCCTCCCTCTGGGTTTAGTCCCAGATAGTAATGCCTATGTTCTTGATAAGGTTCTATGAGGACCTTATCAATAAGATATTCATTAAATCAACCGTTATGAAGTTAAAGGATTACTCGAGTCTCGGGAGACGAAGAGTCGAGTAAGACATAATAGTTGGTGATGACTTAGTCAACTTCCAGGATGCAATTCGGAGTAGGAACTCTGATTAGTCACTTGATGTAATCCGAGAAGGGTCCATGCACGTAAATAAAGAATGGACTTTAGTTTATGTGCCCAAAGAAAGTGTTTATTATTGGCTGTAAGTAAATCTTCAAGATAGAAGATTGGTGCAGAAAGAAAATAGTGAAGTACAACTTATGTTGGTTGAGAATGGTTATCATCCGAACTCCCATAAATGGATTATGATGTAACTTTCTCACCAGCAGATGTGTACAGATCTACTTGGACCGAAGTCGATGTAAATGCTCATGATGACCATGAACATTGGAGCATTCATGCATAATCTGTTTTCTAAATATGATTTAGAAGAACGAACTTATATGAATCTTCAAGAGAGTTTTCAAGGTCAGTGGGACAAAATAAAATGCATGCGAGGCATCAAGGAACCGAAACATATGTTTTGACAAAGTGGTCAAAGAGTGACACTTTATCAGAAATAATTATGAACCTTCTAAATGACCAGTAACTTATTTGGATTATTCTCGTAAGGTACGATGAGCTGGATGAGATCCAGGCAAAACATTAATTATGGATTCCAAGAGACCAAGAAAATTATTTAGATGAAATTCAAATATGTGGTCTAACAAGAACATAGAAAACCTTTAAGTCTATACAGTAAACGATTTAGCAGATTCACTAACGAAGGCTCTATCACATAAAGTCTATAGAGACTTATGTGTAAATGCGATATGAGATACCGGGATAAATGAGCCTCAGTGCAAGTGAGAGATGTTAAGAGATAGGTATGCCCTCGCACTTAAGGCAATTTATCTCTATGTAAGTGTACAAACATCTTGTTCAAAATTATAGTAATTTGTATGGTAAGAATTTATCTAAGTTAATAAAAACGTAGTCGACATTAGAATTTAGGTAAAGTCCTAAGACTTAATGCGAGGTTAAACAAGTATCGAAATAAGGATCTCGATCATGGAGAATTGTTTAACCATTAGTAGCATAAGTCTGAAATCGTTCATGGTCATAGATGCTTCAAGAAAAGGATATCGAAGCATCGGATAGACAATTGTGTCTTTGTCTTCACCATGGAGTGGTGACAATGATCTCATGGTCGTTCAACTTGGCGAAGTCGGAGATGAGACACACTAAGAGTTATCATTAGAGAGTGAATTCATTGAATGACCCAAAAAGAGTTATCATATGGGTATGATTGACCAACCTGTCAATGATAACTCTTAGTGATGATAGTTAAGATGGTCTTTTGACTTGAGGTCATTGTACGAACCTGTACGTGAATGGTGTCTCTTAGATCACTGATCTAGCCTAGGGACAAGTCCTGTTGAAAGATCTTTGGTTGGGTGACATTTGAAGTGTGCGAGGGGAGTAATGATCAAGATAGAATTATTCTCTCCCAGTCAAGGGGAGTTACTGTCATAGTGTTAGTTCGATCTTTAGTGAAAACTCTGGCCAGAGTATGTTGGAAGTAGTCCAACATTATTTGACTAAAGATCGATAGAGACTAACCAAGTTCAAGCTAATGGGGTTGACAGTTGACCATACCCTAGGCTTGACTAAACGACATAGTTTTGACGAAAATACTGTAACTGCGGTGTTCATCACGGACACAGTCAGGGTGGTCCTGACAATACTCATGTCAATGAGTTAACCACATAAGTATGATACCGTAACAGGGACGGCACCTGCTGCTCATGGTCTCTTCCGTCAGGGGTTTAGAGCCCCACCTATAGTAATAAGGTCAGGCTGTAGGGTCACACACAGAGTGAGACCTTCGTCAAGTAATAGGTAGAAATTAGGGAAAATATGCATTTGATGCCAGGGATAGAACACTGCAAAGAGTTTGCAGTTAGCTCCTGCATTTGGGATAAATGTTTCTGAATGCAAGTGGGAGATATTGGGGGATGTATATCCTCAGTTTATTTGTATTTGATGCAAATGGATTTTGTAAGTCGCAAAGAGTTTGTGATATACCTTTAGAACAGTAAGGATGTGGGAATTTTGCACATGATGTAAAAGAGAATTAAATGTGTCGTAAAATATTTACATAAATATTTATATAATAAATGCGTTGAAATGTTTAACTGGATGACGGGATCGTCCCGATAAATGCAGGTCAAACTGCGTCAAAAATGGACTCCAAATGTGCGAAATATAGCCAAAACCATGAATTTAGCCCAAGTTGGGCATTGCGGGTCGGGTTCTAGCTAGGAGGGCACTTGAACCGCCTGGCAAGCGGGTGCCTGCACCCACAAGGCAAGCAGGTGCCCACACATGCTAAAGAGCAGGCGCCTGCACCTGCAGGCAGCGGGCGAGGCCCGCCCGCTTCGTGCGGGCGGGGGCTCGCTCGCCTGCGCCTGCGCGGGCGCATGCACAGAACGTGCCAAGCGCGGGCACGTGTTGGGTGCATGCCTTGCTAGTGTGCACTGGCTAGGTGGGGCCCATGCCATGGGACCCATGCTTGGGTTGTGAACCCTAGCTGGAATGCGGCTGCGTTTTTTGCGAAATGCATGGTTTTGGGATATTTTTGGACCCTTGTTTGAAGGGTCAAACAAACTCGGAATGGAGTGCTGTTTCTTCCTATGCGTTTACTGTTTAACCCTCTTTGATTTGATACGTTGTATCACTTGTAAAGATCAACGGGGACAGAGGAAAAATTCGCTAAAATTTGGCCTTTGTGAAAGGCAAACTTTAATTATTATTTTCTCCAAAAATTTTTAGTCCCACATCGAATATGAGAGGAGAGGAGGGGTCAGTCGCCTATATAAATAGGGGCCTACTGCCCTCCTTGAAACTTGTCCCAAGCTTTAGATTTGAGTATCTCCATTAAACTTGAGCAACTCGGATCTGAGCTGAAATTAAATATTCTCTTTCTCTCTAAATTTCTTCCTTACTCCTGTTCGGTCTCTAGAAAAGCTACGAAGGAGCTCGGATCGGATTTAAAATCTTGACGAAGGATCCACTCAAGGTGATATCTTCTTCGGTGCATGGTTGGCTCAGCGATAAGGGTGTTGCTCGCCTCGGAACGTGGTGCGGTTCGGGAAGCAGTATGGCTCGGGACAAGGAGCCGCTCGGGATGTGGTTCATCATGGGAGAAGCGACGTTGGGCCAAAGAAATGATGCAAAAAATGACGCTTCGTATTCTACGAAAACGAAGTGAAAGGTATATAGTTTAAATTAGATATGCATTTATAAATTGTATATGTTAAATAGATATTTCCTTAGGGGTTGGTCGGACCCAACACCGGGATAGTAGAGATCTTGGCTAGGGGTTGTTCCCTTTTGGGTGTTGATTTAAAATTGTTTTAAGTCGATTTTTTCCACTGCTGTTTTGATAACTTCATACGACCGACTTAGGCCAGACGTCGTATTTATGGCCTTAAGGACCTAGAAAATCCAACAGGGAAGACCAAAAGACAACATGAAATTATGAGCCTAATGCCATGCACGAAAATTACATTTAAAGTTCATAAGTTTGTGCTTCTTGGCTCTAGATCTTCCCAATGAATTCAGATTTAATGTGGTTGTTGCACTTGACTCTTCAGCTCCCCCCATGAATTCAGATTTATTGGATGCAAATGACTCTTGGTCTTCCCCCATGAATTCAGAATTATTGTTGCACATGAACCTTGATCTTCCCCCATGAATGCATTCAGATTTATGGCCACATGCCTCTTGATCTTCCCCCATGAATACATTCAGAATTATGGCCTTAATTTCTTGGGCTTGGATTAGCAAGACTAAGGCCTCTATGTGAGCACAACTTTCTTGGGCCAGCAATACTTGGGCTCCAATTGCATTTTGCATTCTTTTTAGCATTCCTCTTGTTTCACTTAGAATGTGGTCTTCATTTTGTAAGTTGATGGGATGGGTCACATCATCATCCCCTCTTGAAAAGGAGTCGTCCTCGACTCTTCAACATCTGCACCAAAATAAGGAGAGATGTCAAAAACATTAAAACTAGCCCTCACGCCATACTCACAAGTTAGCAGAAGTTTGTAAGCATTCTCTTGAGCTTCTCCCCACTTGAATCGAACATCCTGCTTATCCAGTTCATTCAATGGTTTCGTCGGTGTGCTGAAATTCATCGCAAAGAAGCTTGTAAGTCCAAGAAAACTCTTGACTTGTCCAACAGTGGTAAGGGTTGTCCAATCTTGGATTGCTTTAATCTTCTCTTCATATTGTAATACCTGTAATACTAACAACAAAGCCAAGAAAAACAATTTTATCTGTGCAAAATCATAATTTTTTTAAATGGCCAAACAATTTCACCTTTCTTAGAACCTCTAGAATTTGTCTGAAGTGATCCACGTGTTCATCCAATGTTCTGATATACACAAGAATATCATCAAAGTAAACTAATAGAAAGTTACCAATGTAAGCATGATAAACATGAACATTAATCTCATGAATGTGCTAGGTGCATTAGTTAACCCAAAAAGTATAATTAACCATTCATACAATCCATGTTTAGTCTTAAATGACGTTTTACATTCATCTCCTTCTTTCATTCTTATTTGATGATAACCACTTTTTAAGTTAATTTTAGAGAAAATAGTTGAACTAGATAATTCATCTAGCATATCATCTAACCAAGGAATAGGATGACGATATCTTACTGTGATGTTGTTAATGGCTCTGCAATCAATGCATATTCTCCATGTACCATCTTTCTTGGGAACAAGCAATATCGGAACTGCACAAGGACGCTATCTCTCACTTATCCTTTGCTCATCAACTCTTGAACTTGCCTCTGAATCTCCTTAGTATCTTCAGGATTAGTGCGGTATGCTGGACGATTAAGCAAAAATGCTCCATGAATAAGATTAATTTGATATGGTATGCCTCTAATTGGTGGCAGACCTGGTGGTATCTCATCAGGAAAGACAGCTTCACATTCCTGCAAAAGATATAAAACAACACTAGGCAAAGCAGAGGTTAAGTTGTTAGTATTCAACATCCCCTCTTTGTACACAAGTACTAGGAGGTTTTGTTGTGAAAACACGGCTTGCTTAATCTCACTTCTTTTTTCCACTAGGAAACTCTTCTCTCCTTTTTCTCTTTTCTCTCCTTTTCTTTTTGAGTTTCTCTCAGTTTACTTCCTTTTTCTTCACTCAAATCTCTCATCTTTTTCTCACTCTCATTTTTACTCTCTTGTTGTTGAGTCATTTTTCCTCTCTCACTTTCTCTTTTCTTTTCTCTCTTTATTTGATCTTACAGTATTTGTTTTGGGGATAATGGAAGGAGAGTTATTGGCTCCCCTCGAAGTACAAAAGAATAACAGTTTAAGAACCCGTCATGTGTTACTCGATGATTAAATTGTCACAGTCTGCCCAACAAGAGATGACATGCTTTCATGTGAACAACATCACAGATTATTTCATCTCTATATTTGCCAATAAAAAATAGGAATGTGACTTGTTTTGTTACCTTCAACTCTCCACATTTGTTGAGCCATTGTAGCTTGTAGGGTTGTCGATACTTGAAGGTTGAAAGACTCAACTTCTCCACTAATTTAGCACTTGCTACATTACTGCAACTCCTCCATCTATGATTACATTGCATACTTTCCCTTGGACTAGGCAGCGTGTGTGGAACAAGTTCTCTCTTTGGTTTTTCTATTCCTCCTTCATTTGAATGCTAAGTGCTCTTCTAGTCACAAGAAATTCTCATTCGGTAGCAATTTCTCCGTCATCATCTTCAAGCAGCACCTTATCTTCTTCATCAGATTCTTCTTCTTCGCCTCCCAGCCACCATGGTTATTGATGTCATGGTGCACTTATTAGGGCACTTGCTGGAAATATGTCCTCTTCCTTGGCATTTGAAGCATCTTATGTCATGTCTTCTAGAAGTATTTGCTTCTTCTTTGGAATATCAACCATCTTCTTAACTTTCTTCGAAGTATTCTTCTTCGAACTAGATGGAGTATCTCTCTTTGATCTGGTCTTCCAATGGATAAAAGAATTAGAGCCATTCCTTGCAGCATTTCCCTGCTTCAGTTGTTGTTGTACATTGATGGCTTGGTGGACCATCTCCTAAAGCTCTACATAGTGATGCATCTCCACAGCATCAGCAATATTAGGATTAAGGCCTCGCAAGAAACGAGACATTGTTGCTTCTCTGTCCTCCATCATATTTGCTCAAATCATGGCAATCTCTATCTCTTTGTGATACTCATCTACACTCTTAGAGCCTTAATTGAGTCGTTGTAGTTGGTGATGAAGTTCCCTATGGTAATAAAATGGAAAAACCTCCTCTAATGGTTGATTTCATTTTCTTCCAAGTACTAATGGGACGTTATCCACAACGTTCTTTTTCCTTTTGCACCTGATCCCACCAAACAAAAGCATAATCAGTAAACTCAAGAGCTGCAAGTTTCACCTTGTTACCTTCAGAGTAGTCATGGCATGAGAAAATTTGCTCAACACGCATTTTCCACTCCAAATACGCATCGGGATCATTTTTGCCTTGAAAAGAAGGTACTTTGATTTTAATTCCACCAATGTTGTCTCCTCGATTTCTATGTCTCCTTTGTTCATCACGATTAAATCTCCTTCTTCTTGGCTGGTGATCTTTAAATTCATCCCAATCAATTTGGCTCTCTATATCTCCATGAGGTTGTTCTTGAATGTTTGGAGGATTTTGTTGTGTAGAAACTTGATTCTCCATTTGATCTAATCATTCATGGATTCGTTCTGGCTTTCTGTCAAACAATCTCTCAAGATGGCTCACCATGCTTGCATTTGAAAAGATTTTTCTTCGTGTTGTGTAGTATCTTCTAGATTTCCTACCATTTTAGTGAAAGAGAAAAAAATATACATTCATGATAATCTCACCAACTTACAATTCCCTCAGAATCTGTTCTTAGCTCATATGCAACCCAAATCCTTGTTGAGTGATCCAATAACGCCAATTACTCACTTCAACCAAATATGTAGTGGTGGTTGGTAAAATTGTGAATAATGGAAGGGTTTAGGCCTGAAGTAGGATTTGGTCTAGCGTAGGAGTTCAATTAAAAGAAGGAAATTTCGTAGTAGTGCAAGACAAAAATGCAACAATAAGAGCTATTAATTTGTCAGATAACAGAATGTAAGAAATAAATTGAGGGACCACTGTTTTTTTTTTGTGTTTTTTGCCAAGCTTTACTTTTTTCTTTTGTTTATTCGGATTTTTTCTTTTGTTTTTTGTTTTTTTTCTTTTTTTGCGTGCTTTACTTGTATAAAAACAACAACAAACAAATTTGACTTTTGAATGATATAAAAACAATATCTCTCTAAAACAGGAAAATGAAACAAAAGTCTTGCACACTAAAGATAAAAAATCAAGGTGATAAGGAATTATTTTGAGGTTTTGGAGGAGTTTATTTTTTTGCAGAAATAGAGGAAATGAAAAAATTTGATACAGAAATTTTTTGAAGCCATGAAATGATTGAAAGAAACCTACCGTGTCAACCTGGGGCTCTGATACTAAATGATGTGAAACCAGAGGGGTGGCCCGATCTTCACGGCATAGGTTATTCAGGGAACTCAAAATAAACTTAAAAAGAAGGATATGAGCACACACGCCAGCCTTAGAGAAAGAAAAAGGAGAGTGATAAGCTCTAAATAAAGATGATTCACTGACCTGACAAATGCAAATAGCCAACCAACGTTATAGGAACGCGACCTGCTACTTAGACCACTTACCCAACTAGAACACGATTTTAACCAATCCACAGCAACACACTTGGGTTGAAGCACGAATTAGGGGCTTTAAAGAATTTAGATCACAAATCTTAAAAGGAAGATTGACAATGCAAGGTTTCACAAGAGCTAAAGAAAATATAAAAACTCTCACAATTTGAGAAGAACACTCAATTCTGAATTGATAATCTGATTGATTAATAATTGTTACAAATGATTATGTGCTCTATTTATAGGTAGAGCTTGGAAGCTTAAAAGACTCTCTAATTAGGGACTACCAAGGGCTTTTGGTAACCCATTAGTCATCATAATGACCTGGAATAAGTAAAAGACAAAATTTGACCTAGGGAAGACCAAAAGACAAACTGAAATTATGAACCTAATGCCATGCACGAAAATTACATTTAAAATTCATAAGTTTGTACTTCTTAGCTCTAGTTCTCCCCAATGAATTCAGATTTAATGGTGGTTGTTGCACTTGACTCTTTAGCTTCCCACATGAATTCAGATTTATTGGATGCAAATGACTCTTGATCTTCCCCCATGAATTCAGAATTATTATAGCGCATAAATCTTGATCTTCCCCCATGAATGCATTCAGATTTATGGCGACATGATTCTTGATCTTCCCTCATGAATGCATTCAGGATTATGGCCTTAATTTCTTGGGCTTTGGATTAGTAAGCCTAAGGCCTCTTTGTGAGCACAACTTTCTTGAGCTAGTAATGCTTCTACTTGGGCTCCAATTGCATTTAGCATTCTTTTTAGCATTCCTCTTGATGTGAACCTCGCCAGGAACGACGAGACCCGACAACGAAGAGGAACCCAAGATCATTCTTTAATCAAAATTTAGATGGAGACCTCGACCCGTTGCACGACAAAAGCAAGAACCTCGGTATAGATGACCTCGACCCATTGCTTATTGCGAACAAGATCATCATTTTAAGGAAGATGCCAGAAATGGTGGTGGAAATCCGTTTGATAAGTCGATGGTGAATGCCACGAAAAACTCCGATAAGTTCGAATAGTTCTTCAAAGAACCAAAAAGAAATTCTCTCAGAATTTTAACCGTAAAATCAACCCCATTTTCCATTGCTTAGATGCCTTTTAATTGGCTCAAAAGTACAAGGAAAGTTCCTAAAATTTAGGCTAAAATTATGGCTACAAATCAGCCCATTAATTGGCTGATCACTTGCCAACAAATAGGAAAGGAAAGTAATTATCCCGGCATGCAAGCCTTCCAAAAATAGAAAAGGAAAGTAATTTCTAGGCATGCAAGCCTTCCAAAAATAGAAAAGGAAAGTAATTTCTATGCATGCGAGCCTTCCAAATGGAGTATTTGGCATTCAAAACCTTCCAAAAAGATTAATCCTCCACATGACAATTTACTTGCTGAATTTAAGCTATCCATAGTTGGATTCTTCTAGAACCTGAATCATATTGAGCCATCTTTGTTGAACACATGGCTCATGTTCAATGGACCTCCTTGAATTTGCTTGAGCCCAGATCTCTTAAATCAGCCCGTTGAGTATATCTTTGAATCTCTTAGCTCGCAAATGCGTAACAAGTCCAATTGGCACTTGAACTGGATCCTTTGAAGTTGTTCTATGATTTGCATCATTCCACTTCTCTTGAAAAGGATTTGTCCTCAAATCATCACCTACACCAAAAGGACTCAAATCAGTACCATTAAATGTAGCGCTTACATTGTACTCACCAGGTAGATCTAGCTTGTAAGCGTTGTCATTGATGCATTCTAGCACTTGGAAAGGACCATCTCCCCTTGGAAGCAATTTTGAGCGTCTTTGTTCTGAAAATCTCTCCTTTCTCATATGCAACTATACCCAGTCTCCCGGTTCCAAGATCAGCTTATGTCGCCGCTTGTTGGCTTGTTTAATGTTTTGCTCCGTTCTTCGTTCAATGTTAAGTCTTGCTTTCTCATGAATCTGTTTGACAAAGTCAGCCTTCTTTTTGCCATCTAAATTAGCACGCTTAGTCAAAGGTAAAGGAGATAAATCCAATGGAGTTAAAGGATTAAATCCATATACAATTTCAAATGGTGAAAATTTAGTAGCAGAATGAACAGTCTATTGTAAGCAAACTCAACATGTGGTAAACAGTCTTCCCATGTTTTGATGTTCTTTTTAATGATTGCCCTTTACAAGGTAGACAAAGTCATATTCACTACTTCAGTTTGACCATCAGTTTGTGGGGGACAAGTAGTAGAAAACAACAGCTTAATACTTAACTTACACCACAAAGTCTTCCAAAAATAGCTCACGACCTTAGCAGCTCGATCTGAAACAATTGTTCTTGGCATGTCATGTAATCTCACAATCTCCATAAAGAACAAATCAGTAATATGTGAGGCATCATCCGTTTTGTGACATGGAATAAAGTGTGCCATCTTAGAAAATCTATCCACAATCACAAAAATTGAGTCTCTTCCTCGTTTAGTCATTAGCAATCCCAACACAAAATCCATTGAAATATCAATCCAAGGCTTACTAGGAATTGGTAAAGGGGTATACAAACCGTTGGGCTGAACTCTAGATTTAGCTTGCCTACATGTGACACATCTCCCATAAATTCTCTCAACATCTCTTTTCATGTGTGGCCAATAGAAGTGTTCTTGCAAAATAGCTAAAGCCTTTCCAACTCCAAAATGTCACATTAATCCCCCACCATGAGATTCATGCACTAATAACTCTCTCAATGAACAATTAGAAACATATAGCTTATTCTCTTGAAACAGGAACCCTTCATGTCTAAAAAACTTACCATAAGAGGTTTTCACACAAGCATGGTATTCCTCACAAAATTCATGGTCATCAGCATATAAATTTTTAATGCACTCAAACCCAATCAATTTTGCATCAAGTGTAGAAAGTAATGCATACTTGTGAGAAAGTGCATCAGCGACCACATTCTCCTTACCTTTCTTATATCGGATGACGTATGGAAACATTTCGATGAACCCTACCCAACGAGCGTGCCTTTAACCATAGGTAGTGCTGCCATGTCTCTAAAGCTCGAACCAATGCATACAGCTCCTTAACATACGTTGGGTAGTTTAAAGCTGCCATGCTTAGGTTTTCGCTGAAGTAAGCTATATTGTTCATCCTTCTTGCATAAGAACTACACATATGCCAATTCCTGAAGCATCACATTCAATCTCAAATATTTTTGAAAAGTTAGGTAAAGACAATAAAGGAGCGTTGGTCAACTTCTCTTTGATTAGCTGAAATGCCTCTTCTTGTTCTTGTTCCCATCTAAATCCAACGTTCTTCGTGATCACTTCAGTAAGTGATGCAACTATGCTACTAAGGTCATTCACGAACCACTGGTAAAAACTAGCAAGTCTATGAAAACTACGAACATTACCTATACTTGTGGGACTTGTCCACTCTTATATTGCACGTTTCTTCTCTTCATCAACCTGTATACCTTGTGCACTAACAACAAATCCTAGAAATACAAGCTTATATGTGCAAAAAGTACACTTCTTCATGTTAGCAAAAAACTTTTCTTTTCTAAGAACATTTAAAACAGATTTCAAATGTACTACATGATGATCCAAGTTTTTGCTATAAATGAGGATATCATCAAAGTAAACAACAACAAATCTGCCTATAAATGCACACAAAACATGATTCATAAGTCTCATAAAAGTGCTCGAAGCATTAGTTAAACCAAAAGACATAACTAACCATTCATATAAAACATATTTTGTTTTAAAAGCAGTTTTCCATTCTTTCATTCAAATTTGATGATAACCACTTTTTAAATCAATTTTAGAAAACACACAAGAACCATGCAGCTCATCAAACATATCATCTAGGCGAGGAATAGGATAACGATACTTTATCGTTATGTTGTTGATGGCTCGGCAATCAACACACATTCTCCACGTCCGATCCTTCTTAGTCACAAGTAAAACTGGAACAACGCATGGGTTCATGCTTTCCCCCACGTGCCCTTTCTCTAACAACTCACTTACCTGCCGTTAAAGTTCCTTTGTCTCCTCGGGATTGCTCCTATAGGCTAGTCTGTTTGGAATCACCGCACCAGGAACAAAATCAATCTGATGTTCGATCCCTCGGATTGGAGGTAATCCATGTGGTATTTCTTCAGGAAAAAACATCCTCATATTCCGCAAAAGATAAACAATAGAACTAGGCAAAGCAAGGTCAAGTTGGTTAGTATTTAAAAATGCCTCTTTGTACAAAAGTACAATCATCGGGTGATTTGAAAACATTGCTCTCTTAACTTCACTCAATTTTGCAAAGAAATTCTTTTGTTTTCTCTCTAATTTTCTCTTAATGGCCGAATTTTGATTTTCTTTTTCTATATCATTTTTACCGGCCTCTCTCTGGTTTTCACTCTTTTTGTTTTGTTCACTCTCTTTCTTTTGATCACTCTCTTTTTGCAATCTCACTTGATGATCATAAACTTGCCATGGTGTCAATGGTACAAGAGTGATTGGTTATTGATTAAGTGCAAAGGAGTATTTGTTCGTAAAGCCATCATGCTTCACTCACCTATCAAACTGCCATGGACACCCTAGTAACAAGTGCCCCGCTTGCATTGGTACTACATCACACTCTACATCATCTTCATATTTACTAATCCGGAATGCAACTAACACCTGTTTGTTCACCCACCGTCACCACTTTCATTTAACCATTGCAACTTGTATGGTCTAGGATGCTTTAATATGGGCAATCCCAATTTATCCACCATTGTTGTACTTGCAACATTAGTATAGCTACCACCATCAATAATCATACTACATACCTTGTCTTTGATGTGGCACCTGGTGTGAAAGATGTTCTCCCATTGCACTTCTTCAACTCATTTTGCTTGCATGCTCAATGCTCTCCTTGCCACCAATGTCAAAGCATCAGGGACTAGATATTCCTCCTCGAGATCATCCTCTAATGGTGGCATGTCATCATGGTTAGAATCATCATTGTCGGTGATAATTTCACCATTGTCTTGTAACACCATGACCTGCCTATTTGGGCATTGCTTGCCATATGTCCCCTGCCTTGGCATTTAAAACATTTAATGTCACGATTTCTAGAGGTTGAAGGGTCTGATTTACCTTGAGAAATGTGACGGATATTCTCAGACTTAGGCTCAGGTTTGGGCATTTGTGGCTTATCCATCTTCTTTGTATAACTCGGTTTCCAAGATGTAGGACTTGAGTTATAGGCTGTACTTGATCCACCCCTCCTCTTGAGTTGTTTCTCCACTTTGATTTCCATGTGCACTATGTCTTCCCACTCCACATAATGCTGTATCTATACCTTATCATGGATTTTTCGATTTAATCCATGTAAGAACCTAGCCATTATATCATCTCTATCTTCCTCTACATTAGCCCGGATCATAGCAAACTCTATCTCCTTGTAGTAATCTTCTATGCTGCGACTTCCTTGCATAACACCTTGAAGCTTATTGTATATCTCTCGATAGTAGTAACTAGGAATGAACCGCTTTCTCATTAGTGCTTTCATCCCACCCATGTCTCTATTGGTCGTTCTCTATTTCTTCTCCTGTTTGTAACAAGCTGATCCCACTAAGTAATATCACAGTCAAAAAATTCTATCACAGTTAATCTTACCTTCTTTGCTTTAGAATAGTTGTGGCAGTCAAATATGAATTCCATCTTCTTCTCCCACTCAAGGTATGCTTCAGGATCAGTTTTACCTTGAAATGAAGGAATCTTCATCTTAATACCACCTAATTTGTTATCTTTCATATTCCTAGCTTCTCTAAACCGCCTTCCACGTCTCCTGTGATTAACAACTGAATATTGATCTTCATCTTCATGAAAACCAGTCCCATGAGACTCTTCATCTTCACCCTTTAATACCCTCGGCTGAACTATTTCCCTTCTATACATATTAGGAGCATTTTGTGGCTGCTCGCTAAGTTTATCCTCCATCTTATCTAGCCGTTCATGAACTTGCTCGAGCTCCAACTTTATCACACGCTTCATCTCACTCATTATGGCCTCCACTAGCAATTTCTGATCAAGCAAATCTGTGGTAGCACTAATGCGAGACATGTTTCCTGTAAAACAAAGTTAGAAAAAAGGGACCTCACAATTCTCTCCCTTACATGTTTACACTCAAGAATGTGAATCACTCTACGCTCGTGTTTTTCACTCAAAATTTGTGGCCTCTAACCCTCTATTGTTCTCACCATTCTTACTTTTCTCACTCTGTAACTCCTCTTCCAGTTCTGTTGGAACTAAAACAAACAATACACAGAATTTCCAATAACAATTCATCAAGAACTCATAAAGGAATTTCGGATCTGAAAGGAAGATTACAAGAAACACGAGTGACACAAATTTTGGAAGTCTAAAATTATCAAAATTTCCACACAAAAAGATCGGTCTTTGGAGGCAGAATTTCCACACACACACACATACACACAAAGATAGATTTTTAGGGTGATACGATTTGTTGTGCTGATTATAACCAAAATGAATGATAACAAAAAAAAATTTTGTTAAGTCCGATGTACCCTTTTTGTTTGGTTTTTTTCTTTCTTCTTCTTTATTTTTCTTCTTCTTTTCTTCTTCTTCCTTTTCTGCTTTTTTTGAAACTTTTTTTGGATAACCAGCAACTGTATTTTTGATAGTAAAGGAACGATATTGCGAAACAAAATAAGAACGAAAATATGGATAAAGAAATTCGACTAAACAAGAATTTGTAAACCGAATTTAGAGACTAAAAGAATATGGAATAAAGAAAGGAAAGTTTTTTAATTTAAAAGATAGGCAAACCTGATCTAGACTCAAAGCTCTGATACCAAATGATGTGAACCCCGCCAGGAATGACGAGACCCCACAACGAAGAGGAACCCAAGATAGTTCTATAATCAGAATTTGGATGGTGACCTCGACCTATTGCACGACAAAAGCAAGAACCTTGGTATAGATGACCGTGACCCGTTGCTTATTGCAAACAAGAACCTCAATTTAAGTAAGACGCCATAAACTGTGGTGAAAATTCGTTTGATAAGTCGTGGTGAACGCTACAGAAAACTCCAGTAAGTTCAAATAGTTCTTCAAAGAACAAAAGAGGAATTCTCTCAGAAATTTTACGGAAAAATCAACCATATTTTCCATTGCTTAGATACCTTTTAATATGCTCAAAATTACAAGGAAATTTCCTAAAATTTAGGCTAAATTTATGGCTACAAATCAGCCCATTAATTGGCTGATCACTTGCCAACAAATAGGAAAGGAAAGTAATTATCTCGGCATGCAAGCCTTCCAAAAATATAAAAGGAAAGTAATTTCTAGGCCTGCAAGCCTTCCAAAAATAGAAAAGGAAAGTAATTTCTACGCGAAAAGTAATTTCTACGCATGCGAGCCTTCCAAATAGAGTATTTGGCATTCAAAACCTTCCAAAAAGATTAATCCTCCACATGCCAATTTATTTGCTGAATTTAAGCTATCCATAGTTGGATTCTTCTAGAACTTGAATCATGCACATGGCTCATGTTCAGTGGGCCTCCATGAATTTGCTTGAGCCCAGATCTCTTGAATCAGCCTGTTGATTAATCTTTGAACCTCTTTGCTTGCAAACGCGTAACTGGTCCAATTGGCACTTGAACTAGATCCTTTGAAGTTGTTCTATGATTTGCATCACCTTTTGTTATTGGGCCTTAACTTAGAATGTGGTCTTCATTTTATAAGTTGATGGGCTGGGTCACATCAATAAGAGAAGACAAAATTAGGATTAAAAATCATATCATTTAATAAAACGATCGCCATCTTCAACTGGAAAATAAGAGAAGACAAATTTAGCTATAAAAATCATATCATTTAATAAAAATATATATATCTTTCATAAAATGTAGAAAACAACATCAAGCTCAGAAAATCAGATATAAAAATCTTATCATTTGAAGATGGCGATATCTCAGTTACAACGGACATTTTATAGATGAAGATGGTGATTTCCTGTTTCTGAATTTTGTCTTCTGTTATGTTTTAGTTGAAGATGGCGATTTCCCAGTTTTAACGGACATTTTTGGCCTAAGTTTGTCTTCTCTAATATCATTTAATAAAACGATACATATCTTCCAGAATATGTGAAAAATAGTCCAAATTTCAGAAAAATCCGCAAAAATGTCCGTTGGAACCGGGAGATCGACATCTTCAACTGAAATATAAGAGAAGAAAAAATAAGGCAAAAAGCATCATTTAATAAAAAGATCGCCATCATCAGCGGGAAAATAAGAGAAGACAAAATTAGGCAACAAAGATCATATCAATTAATATAAAGATCCTTATCTTCCAGAAAATATAGAAAATAAACCCGAGCTCAGAAAAATCCCTAAAAATGTCTATCGGAAAATCGTCATCTTCAACTTACAAATAAGAGAAGACAAAGTTTGGCTATAAAAATCATATCATTTAATCTAAAGATCCATATCTTACATAAAATGTTGAAAATAACCTAGAGCTAAGAAAAATCCGCAAATTGTCTGTTGGAACCGAGAGATCGCCATCTTCATCTTCAAAGTAAGAGAAGACAAAATTAGGACAAAAAATCATATCATTTAACAAAAAAGATTCATATCTTCCAGAAAATATAGAAAATAGCCTCGAGGTTAGAAAAAATGTCCGTCCAAACCAGGAGATTGCCATGTTCAACTGAAAAATAAGAGAAGAAAACTTGGTATATAAAAATCATATCATTTAATTAAAAGATCCATATCTTCAATAAACTACAGAAAATAGCCCCGAGCTAAGGAAAAATCCACAAAAATGATTGTTGTAACTGAGAGATTGCCATCTTCAACTAATAAATATCATATCATTTAATATAAATATTCATATCTTTAACCGAAAAATACGCAAAATGTCCGTTGAAACCGGGAGATCGCCATCTTCAACTGAAAAATAAGAGAAGACAAAATTAGGCCAAAATATCATATCATTTAACAAAATGATAAATATCTTCCAAAAATGTGGAAAAATAGACCGGAGTTCAAAAAAATCCGACAAAATGTCCGTTGGAACTGGGAGATCGCTATCTTCAACTGGAATATAAGAGAAGACAAAATTAGGCTTAAAATCATATCATTTAATAAAAGATTGCCATCTTCAACTAGAAAATAAGAGAAGACAAATTTAGGCTATAAAAATTATATCAATTAATAAAAAACCCATATCTTTCATAAAATGTAAAAATAGCACTAAGATCAGAAAATGATATATAAAAATCTTATCAGTTGAAGATGGCGAAATCCCAGTTACAACAGACATTTTTGTAGGTGAAGATGGCGATTTCCCGGTTCCGAATTTTGTCTTCTCTTATATTTCAGTTGAAATTGGCGATATCCCAGTTTCAACGGACATTTTTTGGCCTAATTTTGTGATCTCTGATGTTATTTAATAAAACGATCCATATCTTCCAGAAAATGTAAAAAATAGCCCGAAGTTAAGAAAAATACGCAAAATGTCCGTTGGAATCGGGAGATCGCCATCTTCAACCGAAATTTAAGAGACAACAAAATAAGGTCAAAAAATCATATCATTTAAAAAAGATCATCATCATCAACTTGAAATTAAGAGAAGACAAAACTAGGCAATAAAAATAATATCAATTAATATAAAGATCCTTATCTTCCAAAAAAAATATACAAAATAGCCCCGATCTTAGAAAAATACGAAAAAATTTCCGTTGGAACTGGGAGATCATCGACTTCAACTGAAAAATAAGATAATAGAAAAATAGGCTATAAAAATCATATCATTTAATATAAAGATTCATATCTTACAGTAAATGTAGAAAATTGCTTAGAGCTCAGAAAAACTTAGGTTATAAAAATCTTATCATTAATAAAAAGATACCTATCTTCCATAAAATTTAGAAAATAGCCTCAAGATCAGATAAATCCGCAAAATATTCCGTTGGAAATGGGATATCACCATCTTCCACTTAAAAATAAGAGAAGACAAACTTAGTCTGTAAAAATCGTATCATTTAATATAATGAACCACATCTTCAATAAACTATAGAAAGTATTTCCAAGCTCAGAAAAATCTGCAAAAATGTCTGTTGGAACCAAGAGTTCGCCATCTTCAAATAAAAAAAAGAAGACAAAATTAGGCCAAAAAATCATATCATTTAATAAAATATCCATAACTTCCTGAAAATGTAGAAAATTGTTCTAAGCTCAGAAAAATCCGCAAAGTTGTCCGTTGGAACTGGGAGATCGCCATGTAAAGCTGAAAAATACGAGAAGACAAAATTAGTCTACAAAAATCATATCATTTAATAAAAAGATCTATATCTTCAATAAAATTTAAAAATAGCACTGAGCTCAAAAAATACGCAAAAATGTCCGTCGGGAGATCGTTATCTTCAACTAAAAAATAAGAGAGGATGAAATTTGGCTCAAAAATCATATCATTTACTTTAAAGATACATATCTTGTAGAAAATATAGAAAATAGCCCGGAGCTAATAAAAATCCACAAAAATGTCTGTTGGAACCGGAGATTACCATCAAACGTAAGATGAGAAAAAATTAGGCCAAAAAACATATCATTTAATAAAAAGATCCATATCTTTCAGAAAATATAGAAAGTAGCCTCGAGGTCAGAAAAATCCGCAAAAATGTTCGACTGTGCCGGTAGATCGCTATCTTCAACTTAAAAATAAGAGAATGCAAAAGTAGGCTATAAAAATCATATTATTTAATACAAAGATTCATATCTTACAGAAAATGTAGAAATTAGCGTGTAGCTCATAAAACTTTGCGAAAATATATGTTGTAACTTGGAGTTTGCCATATTCAACGAAAAAAATAAGTGAGGACAAAATTTGGCAATAAAAATCATATCATTTAATATAAAGATTCATATCTTATAGAAAATATAGAAAATAGCACAGAGTTCAGAAAAATCTGCAAAATTCTATTGGAACAGGGAGATCGACATTTTCAACTTAAAAAATAAGAGAAGACAAAATTAGGCGATAAAAATCATATCATTTTCAGATACATATCTATAATAAACTGTAGAAAATAGTCCTGAGCTCAGACAAATCCGCAAAAATGTTCGTTGGAACAGGGAGATCGACGTCTTCAACAAAAAATAAGATAAGACAAAATATGGTCAAAAAATCTTATCATTTAATAAAATGATCCATATATATTAGAAAATAGTTTGGAGCTCAGAAAAATCCACAAAAATGTCCGTTGGAACTGGGAGATCGCCATCTTCAACTGAAAAATAAGACAAAACAAACTTATGCTATAAAAATCATATCATTTAATAAAAAGATCCATAATTGTCATAAAATGTAGAAAATAGCTTGAAATTCCGAAAAATCCGCAAAAAATGTTTGTTGAAACTTGGAGATCGCCATCTTCAACTGAAAAATAAGAGAAGACAAAATTAGATCAAAAACATTATATCCTTAATAAAAAGATTCATATCTTTCATAAAATATAGAAAATTGCCCGGAGCTCTGAAAAATCTATAAAAATGTCCATTTGAACCGGGATATCGTCATCTTCAACTAAAAAAGAGAATACAAAATTAGGCCAAAATTCATATCATTTAATAAAAAATACATATCTTATAGAAAATATAGAAAAATAGTCCCAAGCAAAGGAAAGTCTGCAAAAATGTCCGTTAGAACCAATAGATAGCCATCTTCACCTGAAAAAAATAAGAGAAGAAAAATAGAGTATATAAAAACTTCTCATTTAATAAAAAGACGCATATATTCAATAAAACATAAAAAATCACACCGAGCTAAAAAATCCGCAAAAATATCAGTTGGAACCTGGAAATCGCCATCTTCAATTGAAAAATAAGAGAAGGTTAAATTAGGCCAAAAATCAAGTCATTTAATAAAAAGATTCAAATTAGCCCCGAGGTCAGAATAATCCACAAAAATGTGTGTTGGAATCCGGAGATTGCCATCTTTAACTAAAAAGAGAAGACAAAATTAGGCCAAAAAATCATTGCATTTAAAAAATTCACATCTGCCAGAAAATGTAGAGAAATAGCCCCAAGCAAAGAAATGTCCGTAAAAATGTTCGTTGGAAACAGTAGATCACCATTGTCACTAGAAAAAAATAAGAGAAGAAAAAATATAGGCTATAAAAATCATCTCATTTAGTAAAAAGATACATATCTTTCATAAAATGTAGAAAATAGCACGGAGCTCAGAAAAATCCACAAAAATATCAATTGGAACTGGAGATCGACATCTTCAACTAAAAAAAAATAAGAGAAGGTAAAATTAGGCCAAAAATCAAATCATTTAATAAAAAGATCCAAATCTTTCAGAAAATTTAGAAAATAGCCCTGATGTCAAAATAATCCATAAAAATGTCCGTTGAAACCGGGAGATCACCATCTTCAGTTGAAAAATAAGAGAACACAAAATATGGCCAAAAAAATCAGAACATTTAATAAAAGATCCATATCTTACAGAAAATATTGAAAAATAGTCCCAAGCAAAGAAAAGTCTGCAAAAATGTACGTTGGAACTGATAGATCGCCATCTTCACCTAAAAAATAAGAGAAGAAAATGTAGGCTATAAAAATCATCTCATTTAATAAAAAGATACATATATTCCACAAATATAGAAAATAGCACCGTGCTCAGAAAAATCCGCTAAATTATCAGTTAAACCGGGAGATCGCTATCTTCAACTAAAAATAAGAGAAGGCAAAATTAGGACAAAAATCAAATCATTTAATAAAAAGATCCATATCTTCCAAAAATTTAAAAAATAGCCCCGAGGTCAGAATAATCCGTAAAAATGTTCCATGGAACCAGAAAAATCCGTAAAAATATTCAGCTGGAAAATAAGAGAAGACAAAATTATGCTATAAAATCATATCATTTAGTATAAAGATCCATATCTTTTAGATATTGTAGAAAATAGCCTTGAGCTCAAAAAATCCGCACAAATGAAATTGGAACCAGGAGATCGCCATCTTCAACTGAAACAAGATTAGACAAAATTGGGCTAACACATCATATCATTTAATTAAAATATACATATCTTCCAGAAAAGTTAAAAAATATTCCCAACTAAGAAAAATCCGCAAAAATGTCTGTTAGAACGGGTAGATCACCTTCAACTGAAAAAAATAAGAGAAGACAAATGTAGGCTATAAAAATCGTATTATTTAATAAAAGATTTTATCTTTAATCAAATATAGAAATTAGCACTGAGCTCATAAAAATCCACAAAAATGTCCGTTGGAACCGGGAGATCGCCATCTTCAACTGAAAAATATGAGAATACAAAAGTAGGCCAAAAATCATGTTATTTAATAAAAAATAGATTTATATCAAAAAATTTAGAAAATATCCCGAAGGTCAGAATAATACGCCAAAATATCGGTTGGAACCAGGTGATCGCCATCTTCAACTGAAAAAATAAAACTAGACAAAATTAGACCATAGAAATGATATCATTTAATATAAAGATCTATATCTTCCAGAATATGTAGAAAATAGCCTGGAGCTCAGAAAAATCCATAAATATTTCCGTTGGAACCGAGAGAACGCCATCTTGAACTTAAAAAATAAGAGAAGACAAACCTAGATAATAAAAATCATATCATTTGATAAAAATTATCCATCTTTCATAAAATGTAGAAAATAGCACCGAGCTCAAAAAAATTCGCAAAAATGTTCGTTGGAACCGGGAGATCGCTAAATGGAAAGTAAGAGAAGACAAAATTGGGATATAAAAATCAAATCATTTAATATAATGATTCATATCTTTCAGATATTGTAGAAAATATCCCAGAGCTCAGTAAAATTCGTAAAAATATTAGTTGGAACCAGGAGATTGTCATCTTCATCGAAAAATAGAGAAGATAAAATTAGGCCAAAAATTATATGATTTTATAAAAAGATCCACATCATTCATAAAATTTATAAAAACAAATTCAAGCTAAGAAAATCCGCAAAAATGTCCATTGGAACCGGGAGATTGCAATCTTTAACTGAAAAAATAAGGACATACAAACGCAGACTATAAAAATCATATCATTTATAACAATGCAGAAAATAGAACCGATCTTATAAAAATCTGCAAAAATTTCCGTTGGAACATGGAGATCGCCATCTTCAGCTGAAAAATAGGAGAAGACAAAATTGGGCCAAAAATCATTTCATTTAATGAAAAGATCTATATCTTCCAGAAAATTTAGAAAATAGTCCCAAGGTTAGAACAATCGCAAAATGTCCAGTTATAAACGGGAGATCACTATCTTCAACGAAAAAATAAAAGAAGAAAAAATTAGGTCAAAAAATCATATCATTTAATAAGATCCTTAACTTCACGAAAATGTAGAAAAATAGCCCCGAGCTCAGAAAAATCCGCAAAGATTTCCTTTGGAACCGGGAGATCGCCATCTTCAACTTAGATATAAGATATGACAAAATTGGCCAAAAAATTATATCATTTCATAAACAGATACATATTTTCCAGAAAATATAGAAAAATAGTCTCAAGTTAAGAAAAAGCTGCGAAAATGTCCGTTGAAACTGGGAGATCGTCATCTTCAACTTAAAAAAATAAGAGAATACAAACGTAGGCTATAAAAGTCATATTATTAAATAAAAAGTTATATATCTTCCATAAAATTTAGAAAATAGCACCGAGCTCAAAAAATCTGCAAAAAATGTTCGTTGGGACGGGGAGATCACCATCTTCAACTGAAAAATAAGAAAAGAAAAAAAATTAGGATATAAAAAATCATATCATTTATATAGATGAAGATGGCGATTTCAACGTTCCGAATTTTGTCTTCTCTTATATTTTAGTTGATGATGGCGATTCCCGGTTTCAACGGACATTCTTTAGCCTAATTTTTTCTTCTTTGATATCATTTAATAAAACGATCCATATCTTCCAGAAAATGTGAAAAATAGCCTGTAGCTCAGAAAAATTCGCAAAAATATACATTGAAACCGAGAGATTACCATCTTCAACCGAAATATAAGAAAAGACAAAATAAGGCTAAAAATCATATCATTTAATAAAATGATCGCCATCATCCACAGAAAAATAAGAGAAGACAAAATTAGACAACAACATCATATCAATTAATATAAAGATCCTTATCTTTCGGAAATTAAAGAAAATAGCCCCAAGCACAGAAAAATCCGCAAAAATATCCGTTGGAAACATGAGATCGCCATCATCCTCTGAAAAATAAGAGAAGACAAAATTAGGCCCTAAATATCATAGCATTTAATATAAAAATCGATATCTTCCAGAAAATATAGAAAATAACCCAAAACTTCGAAAAATACGCCACAATTTCCATTGGAACCAGGGGGATAGCCATCTTCCACTGAAAAATAACAAAAGACAAAATTAGGCCATAACAATCATATCAATTACTATAAATATACATATCTTACGGAAAATGTAGAAAATAGCCCAGAGCTCAGAAAATTTCGCAAAAATTTTTGTTGTTACCAGAAGATCGCCATTTTCAACTGAAAAATAAGAGAAGAAAACTTAGTCCATAGAAATCATATCATTTAATAAAAATATACATATCTTCAATAAACTGTAAAAATAGTTCCGAGTTTGGAAAAATCCGTAAAAGTGGTCGTTGGAACCAGGAGAGCGACATATTCAACTGAAAAATAAGACAAGATAAAATTAGGCTATAAAATCATATCATTTAATAAAAAATAAGAGAAGACAAAATTAGGCAACAAAATTCATATCAAAAAAATAAAGATTATTATATTCTAGAAAATATAGAAAATAGCCTCGAGCACAGAAAAATACGCAAAAATTTCCGTTGGAAACAAGAGATCGCCATCTTCAACTGAAAAATAAGAGAAGACAAAATTAGGCCATAAAAATCATCTCATTTAATATATTGATCCATATCTTATAGAAAATATAGAAAATAGCCCAGAGTTTAAAAAATCTGTAAAAAAAAGTCCGTTGGAACCGGGAGATCGCCTTCTTCAACTGAAAAATATGAGAAGGCAAAATTAGGCCATAAAAATCATATCATTTAATAAAAAGATTCATATCTAACAGAAAATGTAGAAAATAGCATAGAGCTTAGAAAATTCAGCAAAAATTTTCATTAGAACCGGGAGATCGCCATATTCAAGTGAAAAATTAAGAGAAGACAAATTTTGTCTTTGAAAAATCATATCATTTAATAAAAAGATTCATATCTTTAATAAACTGTACAAAATAGTTCTGTGTTTAGAAATATCCGTAAAAATGATCGTTGGAACCGGGAGATCGACGTCATCAACTTATAAAACAGAGAAGACAAAACTAGACCATAAAAATGATATCATTAAATCTAAAGATTCATATCATACAGAAAATTTAGAAAATAGCCCGGAGCTCAGAAAAATACCCGAAAATGTCCGTTGGAACCGGAGATCGCCATTTTCATCTGTAAAATAAGAGAAGAATAAGTTAGGCCTAAAAATCATATCATTTAATAAAAAGATCCATATCTTCAACTGTGAGAACGCCATCTTCAACTGAAAAATAAGAGAAAACAGCATTAGGCCAACAAATCATATCATTTAATATAATGATCCATATCTTCCGTAAAACGAAGAAAAATAGCCCCAAGTTAACAAAAATCAGTAAAATGTCTGCTGGACTTGTAGATCGCAATATTCAACTTAAAAATAAGAGAAGAAAAACATAGGAACTAAAAAGCATATCATTTAATAAAAAATTGATATCTTCCATAAAATGTAGAAAAAAGCACTGAACTTCGAAAAAATCTGCAAAAAAATCCGTTAGAACCAGGAGATCGCCATCTAAAACTAAAAAAAGAGTAGACAAAATTAGGCTATAAAATCATATCATTTAATATAAAGATTTATATTATACAGAAATTGTAGAAAATATCCCGGAGCTCAGAAAAATCTGCAAAAATGTTCGTTGAAACTGGGAGATCGTCATCTCCTTCTGAAAAATAGAGAAGACAAAATTAGGCCAAAAATCATATCATTTCATAAAATCCATATCTTTTTGAAAATGTAGAACATCAAACTCAAGCTAAAAATCTGCAAAAATGTCCATTGGAACCGGGAGATTGCCATCTTCAACTAAAAAATAAGAGAAGGCAAACTTAGGCTATAAAAATTAGATCATTTATAAAAATGTAGAAAATCGCACCGACCTTGTAAAAATCCGTTGGAACAGGGAGATCACCATCTTCAACTGAAAAATAAGGAAAGACAAAATTAGGCCAACAATATTATCATTTAAAAAAAGATACATATCTTCCAGAAAATTTTGAAAATAGTCCCGAAGTCAGAATAATACGCAAAATGTCCGTTAGTAATGGGAGATCGCAATCTTCAACTAAAAAATAAAAGAAGATAAAATTAGGACAAAATATCATATCATTTAATAAAACGATCCATAATTTTTTAAAAATGTAGAAAATAGTCCCGAGCTCAGAAAAATCAGCAAAAATGTCCCTTGGAACATGGAGATCGCCATCTTTAATTGAAAAATAAGAGATGACAAATTAGGATATAAAAATCATATCATTTAATATAAAGATTCATATTATACAAAAAAATATAGAAAATAGCCTGGATCACAAAACAATTCTGCACAAATGTCCATTGGAACTGGAAGATGCCATCTTCAACTAAAAAAAGGAGAGAATACAAACGTAGGCTATAAAAATCAAATTATTTAATAAAAAAGTGATATATCTTCCATAAATGTAGAAAATTGCACCAAACCCAAAAAATACGTAAAAAATGTCTGTTGGAACCGAAAGATCGCCATCTTCAACTGAAAAATAAGAGAAGACAAATTAGGCTATAAAAATCATATCATTTAATATAATGATTCTTACCTTCCAGAAAGTGTTACAAAATAGCCCCAAGCTCAGAAAAATTGCAAAAATTTCCGTTGGAACCGAGAGAACGCCATCTTCAACCAAAATATAAGAGAAGACAAAATTAGGCCAAAATATCATATATTTTAATAAAAACAATCCATATCTTCCAAAAAGTGGAAAATAGCACGGAGCTCAGAAAAAATCCGCAAAAAAATGTCTGTTGGAACCGGGAGATCATGTTCTTCAACCGAAATAAAAGCGAAGATAAAATAAGGCAAAGAAATCATATCATTTAATAAAAAGATCGCCTTCATCAACCAGAAAATAAGAGAAGACAAAATTATGCAACAAAAAATATATCAATTAATATAAAGATCCTTATACTCCAGAAAATATAGAAAATAGCCCCGACATTAGAAAAACATGCAAAAATTCAGTTGGAAATGGGAGATCGCCCTATTCATCCGAAAAATAAGGGAAAAAATTAGGCCATAAAAATCATATCATTTAAGAAAAAGATCCACATATCTTACGAAAAATATAGAAAATAGCGCAGAGTGCAGATAAATCTGTAAAAATGTCAGTTGGAACCGATAGTCTGCCATCTTCATCTTAAAAATAAAAGAAAACAAAATAAGGCCATAAAATCATATCATTTAATAAAAGATCCATATTTTACAGAAAATGTAGAAAATATCCTGTAGCTCAAAAAAATTCCGCAAAAAATTTTCACTGGAACCGGGAGATCGCCATATTCAACTGAAATATAAGAGAAGAAAAAAATTAATCTATAAAAATCATATCATTTCATAAAAGTATCCATATCTTCAATAAACTGTAGAAAAAAGTTTCGAGTTTAGAAAAATCCGCAAAAAAGGCCGTTAGATCAGAGAGATCGATATCTTCCGCTTCAAAAATCTGTGAAAACAAAATTAGGCAATAAAAATTATATCATTTAACATAAAAGATTCATATATCATTTGGACCCTGGCGATCACCATCTTCAATGAAATAAAAAGAAGACAATTAGGCCTAAAATCACTTCATTTAATAAAAAGATCTCTAACTTCCCAAAAATGTAGAAAATTGTCCCAAGCTCAGAAATGGCCACAAAAATATCCGTTGGAACTAGGAAATCGCCATCTTCAATTGAAAAAAGAGAAGACAAAATTATGCTATAAAAAATCATATCACTTAATATAAAAATACATATCTTCCAGAAAATTTAGTAACTAGTCCGGATCTTAGAAAAATCTGCACAAATGTTTGTTGGAAATCAGAGATCGCCATCTTCAACTAAAAAAGAGAAGACAAAGTTAGGCCAAAAATCATATCATTTAATAAAAAGATACATAACTTTTCGAAAAATGTAGAAAAATAGTCTCAAGCTCAAAAATATCTAAAAAATGTCCATTGGAAGCAGGAGATCGACATCTTCAAGTGAAAAATAAGAGAAGTCAAAATTAGGCTAAAAATCATATCATTTAATAAAAAGAGCCATATCTTCTATAAAATGTAGAAAATAGCCACAAGCTCAGAAAAATCTGTAAGAATGTCCATTGGAACCGGCAGATTGCCCGTTGCAACTGAAAAATAAGAGAAAATACAATTAGGCTATAAAAATCATATCATTTAACCTAAAGATATTAAATATCTTATAGAAAATGTAGAAAATAGCCCAAAGCTTAGAAAAGTCCGCAAAAATGTCTGATGGAACCGAGAGATCGGCATCTTCTTCTGAAAAATATAAGAGATAAAATTAGGCCAAAAATCATATTATTTAATAAAAAGATCCGTATCTTTCAGGAAATGTAGAAAATAACCTCAAGGTCAAAAAATCCACAAAAAATCTCCAGTGGAACTGTGAAAATGCCATCTTCAACTAAAAAAATAGAGAAGACAACATTAGGCCAAAAAATCATTTTAATTAATAAAATGATTCATATCTTTCATAAAATGAAGAAGAATTGCCCCAAGCTAACAAAAATCAGCAATAATGTCTGCTGGAACTAATAGATCGCAATATTCAACTGAAAAAATAAGAGAAGAAAACATAGGATATAAAAATCATATCTTTTAATAAAAATTCATATCTTCCATAAAATGTAGAAAATAGCACCGAGCTTCGAAAAATCCGCAAAAAATTTCGTTGGAAAAGTCCGCACCTAATTTTGTCTTCTTTAATAACATTTAATAAAACTATCCATATCTTCCAGAATTGTGAAAAATAGTTCAAAGTTTAGAAAAATCCGCAAAAATGTCCGCTGGAACCGGAAGATTGCTATCTTCAACAGAATATATGAGAAGACAAAATAAGAACAAAAAATGATATCGTTTAATAAAAAGATCGCCATCATCAACTGAAAAATAAGAGAAGACAAAATTAGGCAACAAAAATCATATCAATTAGTATAAAGATACTTATCTTTCAGAAAATATATATAATAGCACCGAGCTAAAAAATACAAAAAAAATTTCGTTGAAACTGAGAGATCGCCATCTTCAACTAGAAAAATAAGAGAAGACCAAAAATATACTATAAAAATCTTATCATTTAATATAAAGATCCATATCTTATAGAAAATTTAGAAATTACCCGGACTTAGAAAAGTCTGCAAAAAAGTCAGTTAAAACAAGGAGATCGCCATCTTTCACACAAAAAATAAGAGAATACAAAATTAGTCCAAAAATCATATCATTTATTAAAAAGATACTTATCTTCCAGAAAATATAGAAAAACAATCGCGAACTCAGAAAAATCCTTAAAATATCTGTTGGAACAAGGAGATCACCAACTTAACTGAAAAATAAGAGAAGACAAACTTATGCTATAAAAATTATATCATTTAATAAAAAGATACATATCTTCCATAATATTTAGAAAATAGCCCCGAGATCAGAAAAAATTTGCAAATATTCCATTAGAAACGGGATATCACCATCTTCGACTGAAAAATAAGAGAAAAACTTAACCTATAAAAATCATATCATTTAATAAAATGAACCACATCTTCAAT